>CAUYRH010106144.1:0-21184 GCA_963574655.1 Perodicticus potto | reverse complement strand
GTATTTTATTATTCTTCATTGCATTATTTTCCCCCCCACCCCCCAGTGGTAAGACAGAATTTATTTACAGAAAAGAATACAGAAAACACTAAAGCTCCTGGTAGAGGGAGAGAATTCAAATGGGGAGAGAGAAGCTCTCTCCCTTTCTCTCCCGGACATGCTGAGGTTTTATACCCATGAATTAGTGAGGACTTCTGTTATGTTTTCTCTGCCTCAATTGATACGATTATATAATTTTATAATTTATATAATTTTATAATTGAGATGATTATATAATTTTCTTTGTCAGCCTGTTCATAGGATGAATCTCATCATAGAATTTTGAATAAGCCTTGTATATCTGGGATAAATCTCACCTGATCATTTTATATAAACTTTTCTATACATTGCTGGATTCAATTTATCTAAAATTGCCAAGAATTAATAAACCTAAGCTCCGGACAAATATTAATTTGTAACTTTCTGAAAAACTATGTCTTGTTTTGATAACAAAAATTTATAAACTTCATAATGTAGGTTGAAAATCTCTCCTCTCCCATTTTCTAGGAAAATGTGTAAAATTTGTATTAATATTTCTCATTTCTTCAAATATTAGGTCATATTTTCCAGGGAAACAGTATTTACTTAAAGATTTCTTTTTTGGAAGCTTTTACATTATAAATTCAGTTTATTTGATGGTGATAAGCCAATTCAGATTGTCTACTTCATTGCAGACAGATTTTGGTAGTTTTGGTTTTGAAGAATTGGTACATTTCTTTTAAACTGTTGAACTTGTGAGTAGAAACTTGTTTGTATTATATACTTCTTCTTCTTGTACTGTCTGTTGGAAATCCCATATTGTATTCCTGATATTGGTGAATTTTTTTTCTCTGTCTTTATAGTTTCTTCAGTTTGACAGAGGTTTATTATTTTCTTTTGCTTTTTTTTTGAAGATACATTTTCTTGTGTCATTCCTTTTGCTATTATCCTTTTTTCAGTTTAAATAATTTCTGCTCTTATCTTTATCATGCATGATTTGTAATTATTCTAATTTTCTTGTTTTAGCTCCTTGAGGTAGGAATTAGATTATTGATTTGATAATGTTCTTCTTTCTAATAAAATAATTTAAAACTGTAAATTGCCCTTTCATTACTACTTTAGCTATACCCCAGATTTTGATATCTCATATTTATTCAGCTCCATATATTTTTAATTTCTTTAGAGGCTTTTTCCTCTTTAACTTGTGATTATTTAGAAGTACTCTATTTGGTTTTCATGCATCTAGAGATTTTTCTGTTGCATTCTCTTCAATGATTTCTAGTTTCATTCTTTTATAGTCAGAGTATATGTTCTAGATGACTACTTCAATTCATTTAAATGTGTTGATAACTGCTGTATGGCCCAGAACATGACCTATGTTGGTCAATAATCCATGGGTCCTTCATAAAAAGTGTGTATTCTGCTGTTGTTATGTAGAGAATTCAACATACTTAAATTAGATTCTTTAGTTGTTGGTGGGATTAAGTTTCATCCTGATTCTCCCTCGAGAAGTTTTATCAGTTGCCTGAGGTATTTAAGGTCCAACTATGATGTGACATTGTTTATTTCTTGTTTTAGTTGTGTCAGCTTTTTCCTTACATAGTTTGAAAGTCTGGTGTCCGTGCTGCCCTTGTTGAGAGTTGCTGTCTCCAGGGGACTCATCCTCTCCTTCCTGTATAGTTTTCATCTTGACCTCCTTGGTTTGAGTCTAGTCTTCAAGTTATTAATATAGCCACTTATATTTTTTAATATTGACATTAAAAAATTATGTATTTGATTAGTATTATGATGAATATTTATATGATATGTCTCACCCCATTCTTTTATCATCAACCTTCTTATTCATTGAATTTAAAGTGAACTCCTTATAAACAATGTGTAGCTGGGAGTTTTTTAATCTATTCTTCCAATATCTGTCTTTTTAGTTGTATTTGTCTTGGTCTGTGAACAATAGAAATGTATCTCTCACAGTCTGGCGGCTTCTACTGTTCCCAGCGATGCTGCCTATGGGCACAGGAGAGGTTTCACCAGGCCAGGACAGGGGAAACTCTAGATGGGAGAGTGGCGTATTCAGGCATAGCGGTAAGTGGCTTCTTGTCCAAGCATTTTGTATAGCGTGACCCCTACATTTGTCCCCTTTTCCCCACTTATCCCCATATGCCCACTGTCTCTGGGTTCTCAGTGGCATAAGGATGTCTCAGCTAATCAGCGACAAAGAGGCTTCCTGGGCCATGGTGCTCGTGTTGACAGGCCCTGCTCTCCACTGCCCACTTGTCACTTCTGTGTGTTCTGATGAGGAGGAGGCACAGGGTCATACATGACTGGGAGCTGGGGCAGCACCTGCCCAGCGCCGTGGAGGTGCTTCCCAGGCTGTCCCCTATGGCAGCAGGCCTTTTTCGGCTGGTTCCTCCAGGGGGCCTGGGCATGTCTGAGTGGGCAAGGCAGATGAGAAATAGGCAAGTTCGCAATCAGATGAAAGTGTGAACACAGAAATCAGAGAGTAATTTAATCATGGGAGTAATAAATTTAACTTTCTGGCTTACATAAAATTCCATACCCTGTCAGTGCAGAATTCAAGTACATACAACATATGAATATAAAAAAAAATTGATCCAGATTAAGTAGAATGATTTTGAAGTATTTATTCTTTTTCCAGTGTCTGCAAGATCTGGCATGATCTGTTTTTTGAAATTATCTTTTACTTTTATTTATAAATATTAGCTTCTATTTTTTGAGACTTTGGAGAAAAAAAATAAGTTAACTGATGACTCCATACTGAACCTCAGAGTCAAAGCATTCTGTAATAGACATACTCTTATCTGACAATGTGAATGTTACTTTCTTTGCTTTATTATTATTATTGCTTAATATTTTGATGCAGCAATTGTCTGATTTCTTTTCTGAATGTATTTATCTTTGTTCATTCTTTGTGGGGTTTTTGTTTCTAGTCCTTATCTTAAACATTGTTATTGTTATTCAATTTTAAGCCTTTTTAATTCTGCGAAGGCAAAAAGTGGAAACCTAATGAACACATGTATAGGTAAAAAATAAAAATAAATTGAACATTTGTAAATACATACATCAAGTGAAACAAAACAAGGTACATGAGCTTCAGTGCTATGTTTGCTGATCATGCTTCTTCCCTTAATGGTTGTATTCACTTGCAATCCCACCAGCAGTGTAGAAGTATTCCCTTCTTTCCACATCCACACCGGCACCTTCAGATTTGGGACTTCATGGTTTGGGCGAATCTCTCTGGAGGGAGGTGATATCTCAGAGTGGTTTTGATTTGCATTTCTCTGATGACAGGAGACAAGGAGCATTTTTTCATGCATTCGTCGGCCATTCATCTGTCAACATCAGAGAAGTCTCTGTTCGTGTCTCTTGCCCACTTTCTAGGACATGGAAAGGTTTTTTAAAAAAGAATTCAGCAAGAAATGTTTATAGGTCAAACTATTAGTAGATAGATTTTAATAATGGAGAGCAAGAGAAACAAAAGTATTGAAGAAAAACAATGCAATGAAATCAACAGGACTTGGTTTAGTGGAAGACAAGTTAGACTCAGTAGGAGACTGAGATACACGGGGCTGCAAGTAATTAGCAAGGAAACTTACACTAAGGACAGAAATCTTTTTATTAAGCCATTATTTTTCTTATTATGAAACTGACGACTAATGAGAATATTTTCTGTTAAGATTTAAGGCACTGGTTTAAGGATGTCTTGTTTTGACTCACAGATTGGGAATCTACTCTTTGTGATAAGTGATGTAACTTCTCCAAAAACCTCCAGCTGTTATAAGTTTTTGCTTGTAACATGCAGTTACTTGCCTAATGTGGTTACTATGAGAATTAAACAAAACTATGAAAAGAGTGCTTAACATAACATTTGACACGTACCAAAGAACCAAATAAATATATTTATTTTCGATATGATTTTATTATCACTGTGAATAATTAGGAATGGCCTGGTGAGAAGATTTCATTTTCTCAAACAGACTAGAACCACGGTTTCTATTGTTTAAATGTTACTGCTGGGTTGGGAAATTCTTTCTCCTGAAACATCAATTTTCACCATAAAAACAGAATTTTTAGTGCTAATGTTTGGGGAAATCTGTTTATCTTCGACATTCCCCAGGGAGCTTGGGCAACTCTGAGCATCTCAACCACACAGATGTTTACCTTTGGCTTACTCAGAAAACACAGAAATCCTGAAGAAATGTTGAACCAATTGTCCTGGATTAATACTCTTGTGAGTCGCATAATTATTACAGAAATAATCACAACATTGTTGACTTACTTCTAGAATAAATAAAAGAACGCGTATTTCCCATTAATTAATAGAAAGTATTGCAGATAACACAAACTAATATTCACGACAAGTTCTATCCTGTTATTTCATTAATTTAGTAAATAAATATTTTTCATGGGCTTAAACTGTCAGCTCAGCCATTCTACCAATTTAAAATGATACAATATCAGCATCTCAATTACAGTTGGTTTTTACAGGGTACAGACCACTATTTGTACATGCTAGGTAAAAACTATATCAAAGAATTAGGTGCTAAGTCTTAATTCATCATTCTGTTTCAGAACAAAAGGAAATCAAGTGAAATGTGTTTTCCAATAAACTTCAATATATTTCTCCCTGGAGCAATGATTATAAGATTAAATTGCCGAGAAATACAATAGTATAATACATACAGTAAGCAATTCAAAATATGTCAGTTCCCTACTCGTTTGGTCAAAGCTAGGAATTTTAAAAAAAGAAGGATCGGTTTCTGTTGAATTTCATTTTATGCCTTATGTTAGAAATTTGTAAAACTGCCTCTTGCTGGCTCTCAAATTGTGAAATAACAATGAAGGCCGCTCCAGGCAAGCTGCTTTTCAGCCAGACCTGTCAGGAGAGAGACAGGCAGTTGGGGGTGGGAGGTAATTCATTCTTGCCACTGGGTCTCAAGTGACTTGTGCAGGAATCTGGCATTTCTAAAATATAAATAGCACTAACTGGCAGCAAGAAATGGCGAACGTTCTTCGTGTTTATGGAGAGGCGAGAGGTGGGTAGTAGCAAAGAGATCACGGGGTTTAATGACAGGATTTTTAAAAGCGAGAATTTCACCAGCAACTGCCTATAAAGGACACATGTGAGCAAGCTGGTGGATGCCTGGGGGTAATCGATTTCCAGTTTTACAAGTCTGTTGTTCCTCAAATGATCTGTGTGTGTGTGTGTGTATGCAAATGAATTTTGCATCAAGATACAAAAATAAAATATACCAATCAAAACAAAGTGAAGGACATGAGAAGCACATTAGGCTCCGAAGCTCGGGTCTTTTTCAGCTTGTAGCTCACGTTGCAATAGTAGCAGGGAATAGTAGTCCCCATCAAAGTGTCACTGGATTGTAAACCTGTATCGAAGCCTGGTCTCCTTCTCATTAGGGTCACGTTGGCAGAACCTCACGGAGAACTGGCTCCCTGGGCGGTGCAGCGATTTTCTTTGCTCTCAGAGTTCCAGTGTGGGTAGGAATCTGGACCTTTATGGTGGTGAATGTTATTACTTCAAGCACCCATACCACAGAATTCATAAATCACTGCATTTCTACCACTGCTCTATCGAAGTACTAAGGAAAAATGAAGAGATGTAAATGAAAGCAAGTGTTCTGGAACGTTTCTTTCTCTTTTTTTCCTCTTCTTTTTTTTTTTCTTCTGTTAATTTACATACATAAGTTCATATCTAAGAACTGTCTGTCTTTAGCACATCAGAGAACTACTTCCCATTGGGGTTTTATTTGGCAGGTCTACTGAGGAAGGATTAAACTAGCCTTCACAAAGAGCTTGTCGGCAGCAAGCAGGGTAGACGGGGTGCTGTCAACTCAGCACCTGCATGGCCCTGTGTCAGGGAAGAACTGTCTTGGCCTCATTGGGAGCATCTGTTAGCCGCTTTCCTCAATTTTTTTTTCATATACTCTGATGTCACATGAAGGGTTTTTGTGTGTTATCAGTCACCTGTCTCATACCAATGGAGACTTAGCTTAGCTCCACCCCTAACATACTTAAGTATGATCCTCCAGCCCCTCTTTTTAGGCAGAACCCTGCCAGGCTGAGAGATTCATAAAGACGTCCTTCTCCAAGAAGTTAGGAGCTTTGATGGTCTTAGCCTGTGTGTAAATCTAGCTACTTAAATCTAGTTACTCCTTGTTAACTTCTTAAGACTCCTCATTTACATGAACAGCGTATATCTGTTATCTGGTAATATATTCCATGAGGCCAAAGTGTCCTATCGTACCTTCCTGATGTCAAGTTACAGCTCTGAACCAACACACCCTGTGGCTCACACAGAAGCAAAGAGACTCTGTCACAGGAAATTCTGCTTAGGCGTAATTCAGATCAGTTGGTAACATTTTAATTCTTGTTTACATTCATTGAATTAAGTCCTACTGCCCTCCTGAGAATCTTACCACAGGCTCTCCTATTTGACAAGGACACTGTTGAGGCTCAGAAAACAACACCCCCAAATGAAGGCCTGAGAAGCGAAGGTTTTTCTCTGCTCTTCTCCTGCTCTCCTGTCTCAGTCCCATCTTACCCCGAGGCAACCACAGAGACTAGAATCTCTCTTCCCCAAGGCGGATCATGGAAATCAAACCCCCCTTGCCTTTCAAAGCCAGGCATATAAAAAAATATTTAAAAATATTAAAAAATGTTAGTGTGACTCTCCTTTAGCATTTCTATGTAAATATATACATATACCCATGTGCACACACACACGTATGTACATAGAATCACAATAATTTATCTGATCTACACGGTTGGATTGTAGGCCGTAGATCCCCCTTACAGAGACAGCACCCAGAAACAAGGAAATCATACTTGGGGAAGCCAAGAAGAGCCCAGCCAGCCAGGCCTTAATGCGCCCCACTCAGCCGTCAGCACTATTAGATCGCGCCCTTTTTTGTCCAATCCTGTTTCTACCTGGTTGTCTATACTCTGTTGAATCTAAGCACAAAAATGGACGCTGTCCCCCATGTCTGGGCTTCATTCTGAGCGCTCTGCCGCGTCCATGCTAAATGCATTTGTATGCCTTTTTCTCCAGTTAATCTGCCTTTTTCAGTTGGCTTTTCAGACTACTTTAGGATTCTCTCCTCACCCGCCTTCCCTTGGAAGGCAGGGCGCCAGTGTGAGGCCAACTTCCCTGCTCCCGGGGCCAATTCTCATGCAAAGGAAGCGAAAGGAACCCTCTGATTTAGGACTCTACCTGCTGTTTACGAGCTCTGGAAGTGAATGAGATTCTGTTCCTTAGACTTGAATGAATTTTCTAACAGAGTCAACCCGCGTGCGACACATATCGCACTCAACTTGGTCTGCTTTTTAAAAACGCAGGGCTCCGACCCCGGCAGGTGCAAGGTGCGGTCTGGGAAGGCCCTCCCGGCGGGCCTGGAGCTCACGCTCCGCCCTTTGCACAAACTCCTTTTTCTCCTCTGCGGCCGTATCTAAAGTGCTATAAGTCAGAACTAAAGTATCTCGTAGTGATTAACGCCTACTCACTGGAATAATTTCTTGCACTGATTGGGAACTCGCTCCTTCCACAAGCCCCGCTGTGCGCAGGCGCGGTCCCCGGGCTGCGCGGGTCTGTGGGGCCCGGTGCTGGGAGGCCCGGGGGTCTCAGGGGTGGGCGTCCGAGAGGTACGCCCCTGAATCAAGAGTTATGTGCTCAGACAGGAATCTCGACTTGTGAGGAAGGGTCTTGGCTTAAAAAAATAAATGAAAGGTCAAACTTTCTCTCCCTTGATCAAGTTTGGAAACAGGTGCTTTGGACTCTGAGGTTGCACCTGCGCCTCCCCGCAGGAAGGCCGTGGAGTATTTTATACCGTGAAACAAGTCATTTCAATCCGGGACGCTTGGTGCCTTGTCACCAGCCTGCAGGGACCTCCTGTTTGAATTACTTTGCTAATCTGTGCTGTGGACCAGACTGTTGGCGGCGGTGATGCTTAGCAAGAGACCTGGGACCCCAATCCTTCCGTGAACCCCAATCCTACGGCAAACCCCGGTCCACGCCGCCTAACCGCGAGCTGCTGCGATTATTTTCTTGGGAGTATTCTCGGTGATAATTCTAGAAGTCTTTATTTTCAAAACCAAAGGTTAATTACAATTTGTTCTACATTAATAACATTTGCGGCTAAAACAGATCATTCTGTTTTTACGGTTTTTAGATCAGAAAGTTAAGATTCGTAGGAATGAATTTCTTTTCTTAGTTTAAAAAAATTTTTTTTTAAATATATTTACCCATATTTGTACCTCCTCACTGCACTGCATTGAGGATTCCATTTGAATCTTATCTTGAGCAAATTATGCTTTTAAATTGTATTCTTTATCCGTTAAGTGGGAGTCTCCTTTTCCAATGGAATTAAACAGTTTGGGTTTCATATTTCAAATACAAGGAAGTACTCGGGAACATTTGAGAGCAGGCCACAGATCGTCATAGAGCACTTCAAAAAAGAAATACATTGTGAGCATTAATTAGACATTTCAATAAAACAGTGAAAAGCAAATTTTTGAATGGGTTAGAATTACTACTGAAATATTTTAAAATTTCACATAGTGTTCTAATAATAATTATAACATTCTGTTAGTGGTTGAATAGTTACTTTTTAAATACTGAAAATATGAACTTGGATGTCTGTTTCTTTAAATGTGAAAATTGGGGCTAGAAACACCTTTAAGGCTATAGCATGTAAGTAAATCTAACAATCAGAATTTGTAACTCAAGAAGCAAAACCGTAAAAAAATCACATTACAACAAAGATATCTGTACCAGATTGTTTATTGCAGCCCAATTCATAATTGCTAAGTCATGGAAGAAACCCAAGAGCCCATCGATCCACGAATGGATTAATAAATTGTGGTACATGTACACCATGGAATATTATGCAGCCTTAAAGAAAGATGGTGACTTTTCCCCTTTCATATTTACATGGATGGAGCTGGAACACATTCTCCTTAACAAAGTACCTCAAGAATGGAAGTAAATATCCAATGTATACAGCCCTACTATGAAGCAAATTTATAGCTTTCATGTGAAGGCTACAACCCAATTATAGCTCAAGCAGACTGGGAAAGGGGAGAGGGAGGGAAGGGGGGGTGGGTGGAGAGAGGGTAAAGGGTGGGATCACACTTGAGGTGCATCTAGGAAGGGTAAAGTGAATCCCTCTAAATGCAGAACACAAATGTTTTCACACAATAAATGAGAAAATCCCATGAAGGTTATGTCAAACAGGTGGATGAAAATATTTCAGATTGTATATGAAGCCCGCACACTGTACCCCATGATTGAACTAATGTACACAGCTATAATTAAAAAAAAGATATTAATTACATAAGCCCTTAATTATAAAAAAAAAAAAAAGAATCAAAACCATAGAAAAATAGACATTTTTTTTATTCTTCATTGAATCCAACCTAGTTAAACATTAAGACAGCACCTGGCTGTGGGTGTCCCCCTGTAAAAACCATGTCCGTGCTGTCTTGTGCGATTAACTCTGTGATGCCAGCCGTTTCCATGGACAATGCTCCTCGGTACTTAATGATTTACATATGTTAAAAATAGAAATAGAAATTATGTCCTATTACACATTTAATTTTAAAAAATCATCCCAAGTAACAAACTATCAGCACTAACGCTCATAGAAATTGGCCTCATAAAATGAAGTAGAACGTGTTCTCTCTAATTTTTGGTGCAAACTATAGGGAATTAGCATTTTTTTCTTCCTTAAATTTTTGAAAGAATTCACCAGTGAGAACTTTTGGAACTGATTTGTTTTGAATATTATTAATTATTGATCCCACGTCCTTAGAGTGGGTTTTCGGTAGTTTGTGTCTTTCAAAAGAATTGGTCCATTTCATCTAAATTATCAATTGTGTGGATATATAATTGTTTGTAGCATTTCTTTATTATTGTTTAATCTCCATGGAGTAGTAATCGCTACGTGACTTCGGGATTTCGTAAATTATATCTTGTCTCTCTCATTCTCTCTCTCTCCTGGTTATCCTGGCTTGAGGCTTATCAGTTTTTCTGATCTTCTCAGAACAAGCTTTTGGTTTTTCCAGATTTTTTTCCTATTGTTTCCCTGCTTTCAATTTCGTTGATCTTGTCCTGATCCGTGATTCCATTTCCACGGCTCCCCCTGCGGCCTCCCGGTTCTTCCCTGTCAGCGTTGCTGGTGATCACTCACGTTCTGATTCTGGGCTGCTCTTTCTAACGGGTGCACTGGGCGCTTTAATGCCCTCCAAGTGCTGCTTTCACCTCACCAGACATTTTATAAGATGTATTTTCATTTAGTCAGAAATACTTTCCAACTTTTTGTAAGACCTCTTTGAGTCGTAAGTCATTTAGACGCTTGGTGTTTAATTTTCACATATATGGTGGGGGATTCCCAGTATCCTTTTGCCAGTGATTCCTGGCTTGATCCCATTGCATTCTGAACACATCGTTTCTTTGATTTTTATGTTTTTAAATTTGTTAAGGTGTTGTTTTAGACCAGAATGTGGTCTGTCCTGGGGAAAGTTTCATGTGAGCTCAGGAGACGGCACAGTGGCAGTGTTCTGTGAGTGTCGGTTGGACCTGGTGACCGATAGCGCTGTCCAGTCCAACCGTACCCCTGCTGCTCGGCTACATGTAATCACCCCGTTAACGAAAGTGATGTGAAGTCTCCCTCGTAACACTGGATCTGTCTAGTTCTTCAGCTGCATCAGTTTTGCCTCAGGGAGTTTTACGCTCTTGTGTTAAGCTTGTGCACAATCAGAATTGTTATGTCACTTAGGAATTCCTCCTTTTATCTCTCAGAGAGAGGCTGAGCCTTGCAGAGCTTTTCCTGCAATCTGCTGCTGCTTATTATATTATTTGTACAGTTTCAAGCTGTAGGGAGAGGAGTGTTACGTATTCTTCCATTAAATATCAATGTTTTGGAGACGTGTGGCGGGGTCGACCTTGAGGTTTCTCCAGTGATGCACACGACTTTCCATCCTCCTGGTCCCCCTTCTTTCCGGGGCTTCCGTATTCTCAGTCTATTTCCTTGAAGTCCTCACCTTGTCTTGGATGGTTTTCAGAGGAATTCCCTTCCCTTCCCTCCAGGGAACAGCTCCGGCAATGACTTTCCCCAAGGGGTAGGTCTTTTTCATGAGAAAGTTTCTATATTCTATATTGACTATTTTTTCTTTTCCCTTGAAAAGGGGGATTGTTTCTCTGATTTTCACTGTGAGAACCTGGTGGGTCCCAGAGGTAAAGCCCATGACATTGCCCCCCATACACAACAAGGGTGCAGGTTCCTGTGTCGTGCTGGACACTGGAGCTCCACCTGGGAATTTCGTAACAACCGCGAGGTCTCCCCGCTTCTCTGTAGGAAGCACATCGTGGCCGGGCCTCTCTGGATGAACCCATCTGTCCATATTTTGGTATTGCGGTCGCCTCTGCAATCACAGTTCTCTGACGGGTTTAAGAAAGCTGTCCGTGCTCAGTTTTTCCATTTTCTTCTTGTTATAGGAACAGAGTGACAGGTTACAAGTTCCTTAACATCAGAGCAAAAAACCTCAGCCTTGTATACATGGCATTTTAATCACGGTAGGCGTGATTAAACTTGCACACTATAAAATATTAAAATTAATTTTTTTTAAAAAAAAGTAAATATTTCCCCTTAACTAGAGAGGCCACGTGCCCAGATGAGATCGAATGGTATAAATGTGATTTTGACATTCTATCCAAACTCTCACCTGTAGCTACTAGTACGTCAAAAGTCCTGAGATTCTCCACCTCAGGAGTCAATGGGTTTGGTGTGGTGTCGACACATGGAAACACAAAATCTTATCTTGTCACCAAATTAGAAAGTGTCTGACACAAGGATTGAGGGTCCCCGATAGGAATCTAAAGAATATTAAGACATTCTCAGCTTTAATACGAGCGAGAAATAGGGAGATAATTCAGCAGACAAAAGGCAAGGCTGGGCAATTACAAGATGCCAGTGTCCCTGCCTTCACCTGGCCCTTACAAGCGCCTCCTAGCCCCACGCATGGGACAAGTGAGCCCCTGAGTGGGGCTGACGCAGATGTGTGGTAGAAGAACTCCCCTCACTTACAGACAGCTGCTGGCTAACAAGGCCCTGCAGTATGCCAAGGAGCGCACTGGGCATTACTAACTATCTAACTAGATCAGCTCCCCAATAGGACTTAAACACAGGTAGAAATAGTTGCACAGACCAGCATTCTCCCAGCTAGAAACTCAACAACTTGCTGAAATGGGGAACTTTCCAAAGCTGACTTCTAACAGATTCTCCCCTGATGCTGAGACTGCTGGCCTGGAGCTTAGCTTTGGGAACAGGTGCACCAGTCTCTGGTCTCATATGGGAGAACTGGGCAACTGACCAGATATGCCAAGTAAAAAGTCCTTAGATCCTACATGATGCTATAGTTTAAAACCTGGAAAGCCGATCAAAGGATACTGTGTGATCACTCTTACTCCTCTACCCAACACATTGTATTCCCATGGCTTGCCATTGAATTTCCATCTCAGATTTTAAATTCAAGAGTTAGAATTCTTCCCTCAGTCCTTGAAGGCCTGGTGATTTAATATTCCCTTCAGCCCTCTAACCTTATCATGTTCATTGTCCAATTTATCTCTAAGTGGGGTAGACACAGTGAGAAGTGGGGTTTAAGAGACCCCTATTCTGGGTACAGCTCGGGGTTCAGCACAAACTGGGGCACAGCCCTAGACTCTCCAGGGGCTCAGCTTCCTTTTCTGTCCAGCAGGAAGGCAAATGAAACCATCTGTACGTTAGACACCTGCTCGGAGCTCCCCCCCCCAAGACACAGCAGTTCTCTTCCCTCAAGAGACTCCAAGTGTAGGACAGTATAATTTTAGGAGCCCATTCTGTTCCTGCTAGCTTAGTTATAAAACAGGGAAAAAATAAAACGAAGAAAGCTTTCTAGTTATAGAATCTTTATTCCAATTTGGGCCATTCATATCCCTCCCAGGAACTTAGAACTTGACATTGAAAATTAATAGGTGCAGATTTCTCTGGCAGCAGACTCAAAGCAACAGTCTGCAGTGCAGTCTCACAAAGTGACCTGGGGTCCTACCTTTTAAAGACTGGTGCTTTAAATTCCACCATCTTATCTGAAATCCTCCCTTATGCTTCAAAAAAAAAATTCTTTTTTGCTTATACTGTTAACTATGGTTAAAATATATTAAATGCAATACTAACAAGAACGAACTATTTTAGAACCTCTTTTCTCTGATATATTATTTGACTTTAAATACAAATTGATTACACTGAAGCTCTAGCATCCACAAATGTCTTAATCAAGGGATTTATAATGTAAGTCACTACGAAAGCGTTGAGACGGACTGTGTCGTGAGCCATTATTTCAGTGGGAAGAGACACATTTGAGGGCATTCTCTCTGATTCACCTGTGCAACTTTCACCTTGCTCAGCTTGTCAGTATTGCTGGGAGAGCTTCATTTTTTTTTCATCCTGCAGATTTTATTTTTCCAGATTTTTGTTTATCTCAAAACTTTTTTGATGACCCACATAAGTATGCAGGGCAGGTACTGTGGCCCCCACTCGAGCAGCCTTATCCCACCCCTTCCCCATTTTCAAAACAATTCTTGTAGATATGGGAAGATATTTGATCTGCCACCAAGTGTGGGATGGAGATTTGAACAATTTTATAAAAATCTCCAAGGACAAGTTGTCTTGGGGGATGAAAGGTTTGACGGTCATCTGATGAAGGGATGTCTGGGTAGTGCAATAAACAAGAAGAAATCCCTTGTATTTTAAAAATACGCTTCTGGGAGTGATAGCACTTCTCGCCACATAACTGCTAGCAATCATTTCCCCCACTCCTGATGACTCTGTCTGTGTATTTTTTTCTAGGAGATCTCAGCTCTCCTGTATGTGCTCACAGCTTAAGTGTAACCATTCCTCTCGAAACAAGAATACATCCTTTGGCCTTTCTAAAAGGGACTCGTCAGGAAAATCTCCAGCATTATTGGTATGTGGGTATAATTTTAAATAGTTAGCAAGAGAACCCGGCAAAAAGACTAGAGAAATACCATCTGACATGTTAGAAACTCCCTTGGAAAACATGAAGTCCTAACCTGCAGACAATGGCGAAGTAAGCAACCCCCAGTGATGATTTGGGAATTCAAGAAATTTGCAGCTTTGTCAGGCAGATATTTTAAAGATGACAAGACACTCTAAGATGCAGACGAATGTGAAGAGGACGTTAGGTCAAGTGTGTGGGATGAAGATAACGGAATACATGAGGACAGGGGGAGGGGGTTTCAGAGAGTAGATAGGTCGAGGAGCAGACGACCTGTGAGCAGGTCAGCATGTGTGTGCAGCCAAAGCGCACGGCAGGAGATGGCTCGGGAACCTGTCTCTGAGGTCCAGAAGCCACGCTACAGAGGCTGGCGTTGACTCTGTGTACACAACGCGTCTGAAGCTCAGCGTAGGGTCATGGGACAATTAGTGTTAGGTCTGGCTAGGACAGCAATTCTTTTCCTTGAGCAATTCTAAATTGCCACACTTATAAACAATAGAGAAATGGAAACAAAATCACAGCGATATGCTGTGAATATGAGGTAACATTTCCACACACTACACAGATTAATACTGAAACTTACTCCACGCTGACCCCTTTTAGGAACTGCTGTTGGGGGACATTCATATGCAAAAAACAAATGAACAAAAACAAAGTCATAACTTAAAGGATTTTTCTGTTTTGACCTTGGAGTCAATCTTTCTCTACAACAGGATTTTGTCCACAAACCCATCGGAATCCTCGCATGTGAATTATTGTCTAGGTGCAAACTGAGGCCCTGGGAGCCGGAGTGTAGAGTGCATTAAGTTTGCTGCCTCGTGTGGCTGGGAATGACCCTTCCTCTTCTCCTTCTAGTTCCTCTGTTACCAAAACAGTATTGATAAAATCACCACCAGACACAAACCTTGTGAAGATAAATTCATATCCACAAAAAGTACCCAGCTAACAGAATGCACAAAAGTTGCTGTATTAATAACCATTACAGCAGCAAGGCACCACTGTCTTCCTGAGTGCTATAATTTACTGGTTGGGAACTCAACTCGAGGCTGGGGATCACAGAAAGCTGAGGGGGTGATGCTGTCCCTGGAATACTTGGAAGATGCCTATTTCTTTAGTTTTTCCGCTGTGAATAGAAGTCTCTATCTATACTGGGAAGGTTAGGAGAGACTTTATTTTCTCTTGTAGCTTTACATTTAATAATACATGATAGTTACATGCCACTTGCTTCCACACGTAACAGTTTTAATAGCCCAAATCATTTTATTTTTATATTGTTTTTCTTTTTAACTGTTGACAGAAAATGGAGTAAATGCCCAGAGAACTGGCCCATCCAGGGTGGAAGAGGTCAGCCCTTATGAGAATGACTGGGAGGAGAGGGTGAAGGTCTTCCTCACGCCGTCCCCCTCTTCTGAAATCTCCAGGATCCAGTCTTCAGAGAGAGAGACATCGCTACCTTGAAAGGCTGACACCCGGTAGGACATAGTTTGTGTCATTGAACTTGATTGTCAAATAGGACAAATGGGCTGGGAATGTGGCTGGAGGAGGTGGGGAGATGCTATTCTGCTTTGGCTGTGTGCCGCATAAATAATTAATGCGTGTGCGTTAATGATGTACAGTAGTAGTCCCGTGAGGTCACAGAGCTGTATATTTATTGTACCTTTCCTATGTTTCAATATGCAGATACTTTGGGCTGTGTCGTATCTGCCTGCGGTACTGAGGCCAGCCACACTCTGTGCAGGCGTGGAGCCCAGGTGTCTGTCTAGGTCGGCACACGTCCGCTCTGATGTCTGAACAGCAACGAAGCTGGTTGTACTGGCTTTGTAGAAGCCAGAGGTAGCTGACAATCATAGCAGTGACCCCAAAGCTCAGCAGCTTCGCCCGACAGAAGCTGACTTCCTGCTGACAGGGCTCTTCACGCACCTGTCTCTAGGACAGCCGTGTGATGTTCCGGGCCCTGGGCCCTTCTCCCCTGTGCCTTGACCTCCTTTGTGGCCTTTGAGTCCTTCCTGCAGAGTCTGCAAACTGGGAAAGAGGAGAGGGTTTGGTGGGAAAGGCTTGGGTGGCTGGACCATGAAGTGATAACATGTTCCACATGACCACCTCTACCTGTAAACAAGACTGGAAAACTCATCTTGTGTCCAAAAGGTAGAAGAAACCACTCCGGTCCATGCCACAGGGCCCTGGGTTTGCCGCAGGAGTTTTAAGATGTAGGTTTTGGAGCTGAAGAAACTGCCCATGCGTCCTGGCAGTGCCTCTAGCCTGGAGCCCTGGGGTGAACGGCCTGGTGCTCACCGAGTGCCTGTGAATGGCCCGTCCACCCCTCCTCATTCTCTCTCTCCACCTCACACCTTTCATTTTGTAAAAAGTTCCCTAATCTTTTTCCCTTCATGGGCCCTACATCACAGGAAAGTACTAGGAGGCACAGTAAGTACAGTGACAATGTTCTCGTTATATCTGGGGCCACACATGACCTCAGACGCTCCTTGGTTCCAAGTGTCCCTGTGCACCCCGGGACTAGTGGGGTGGGGGTCACAAAGGCGGGTTACAGACACTTGGGCTTCCTCACCTTGTCATCTGGCCACGGGTTAAAAGATGTTCAAGTCTTTTAAACATAAAATAGTGGGGGTATTTGCCATCTGTCCTGACCCCACACCAAGGGAAATCGGGGGCTGCAAAGTTCAACTGCAGTTACAGCACAGCTCACGCAGGTGGGTCTCTTTCCAAATGTTTTGAAGAAAAGTATCAGTGCAAGAAAATGAGGCATTTAAAAAAAAAAAAGTAACGCCCCACAGGAGGCGCTTGTATCCCCGGGGTCTGAGTCCTCCGTGCCCTGCAGCTGTCTTTCCAGACTGACTGAACCTGCCTAATTGGGCTACAAATCTGTGAGGACGAGTTCCGAAGGGGCTCTGCAAACCTCCTGCTCACAGATGAATCAAAATGATTACAAAATAGTCCTTCTCAGCGGTGCCAGGAGTCTGTGAAATGAAACGGGGTGGGGGAGTGGGGGACACGGGGACACGGGCTCTGAAGCCTGAAGACGTGGGTGTGTGGGGCTGGCTGTTGCCCTGGCAGGCTCCTGTCGTAGAAAGTGTTCTCACTTCATATCCTAGCGGGGATCTCATGTACCCTGGAAATGGGATGTCAATTAAGATATTTTTCTACTAATTTGCCTTCTTGCTCTACTGCTATGATTTCAAAGTAATTTGGACAAATAATAATTAAAGCACTCGGGTGGTGCCTGTGGCTCAAAGAGTAGGGCGCCAGCCCCATATACCAGAGGTGGCGGGTCAAACCCAGCCCTGCAAAAAAACTGCAGAAAAAAAAAAAAAGGCACTGATGATTTTTGAAAAGCATTTAAGTTTTAGATCCCTGAAGATAAAGTGGTTTCTCAGCACACTTGTCTTAGTAGTATTCTGGGATCCACCCACAGTTAAAATTTACAGAATGAAATTTTATGAATTTCAAAATGTTTATCATCCTATAAAAAAAAAGGAAAAGGAAGGAAGGAATGAAGAAAGGAAGGGAGGGAGGGAGGAAGGGAAGGAGGGAAGAAAAGAGAGAGAAAAAAAGAAGATGATATGGTTAAAAGTCAGGTGTTAGAGCCCAGCTGAGATCAAAGTTTTGTTGTTCTTTAGCACTTTAAACAAAGAGAATAATGTAAATTCTGTTTTCTGAAAATGCTTCAAGAAAAAGAATTTGTGGTCTGAGCTGATCTATACCAGATGTAACTTCTTTCACTTCTGGCAATTATCTACAGATGCAAGAATTGGAAGTCATGTATTTATAACAATAATTTGCAAGCTCAACATGAAACCCGTATGATGAACCCATGATGAGGTTAGTTTCCATTTACAGACATGAGCAAATGGCTTCTTTATCTTTAACACTTTCGTGTTCTGGATTGTAGACGTTCTCATATTTTTATATGCTACATAATGGTAAAAGAGATTGGATTTTTCTGCAAAATATTAATGCTGGTGTATTTGAATATTTCATTTCTTAGCAGTAGAATATTTGTTATGAAAATTTAAACTTCCTTATCCAAGTGGGCAACAAATAATGGGTTTATGTCAACAGGATCCACCCGTTTCCCAAACGCATGTTAACCATGAAAAAAATAAAGAGGATTTTAAAACTAGCTTTTCAGATAATTATTGTTTTACAGGTTATTTTAAAAATTGTATGTTAAACAGGTGTGGAAACCGATTCCTAACTCAAAGGCAAGCCCCACAGAACTAAAATGTTCTAGCGAAAAATAAGCCCCTGGGATGATCAAATTGTGGTCATCCACTTGCGTCTTGCCCTTTACTTCCAAATCCATCTTATATGCTCTATAAACTGAAAAGCACCAGGAAAAGTTATACTGAGGAGCTGTTCTGCTAGTATAAAAAATTCTGAAAGCGAAATTAGCTGTTACATCTGATTCCATCTCAGTGCCAAGATGAAGGAGCCACATTACCATGAAGATCTCCTTTGTTGCCTGTTGCAAATATTCGAGAGGGCAGATACATTTCTGGCGTAAAACCTATTCTCCAAGCATGTGCGTGCAGGTAGAATAAGGCAACTGATTCTGCAGACTGACTTAGATTAGAGGAAGACCTAAAAACACAAACAGAAAAATAAATAAACCCCTTTTCTCACAAATTCACATAATTCCTTCAAAGTGTCCGTATCACATGTAACTTTGGTTCATATCATCTTAGGCCCTAAAAGATGTTTAGCTGAAAACTATAGCATCTTGTATTTGAAGGGTGAATTGGCTCGAGGAAGCTGCCAGCCATGGATCTCAGATGATGCTCGCAGCCTGGTTTGTGGAAAGGAAGAATCAGAGGACTGAACTTGGTGATTCTGGGCACGTCCTCTGTAAACAGTGACGCTGAAGTCTGCACCCACCACTACACTGTCCTTACGCTTCTCTGTCTTATCCGGAAGCGAGGACAAAACGAAGCCCCAGAAGCATTGTTCCACCCCACCCGGCACACCAGTGTCAGCAGGAAGTACTGGGAAAAGAAGGAAGAATGTGGGTAGGAAAAAAAAGAGCTCAGGTTTGAGATACGCTAAAGAAAAACACTGCAATGAAAACAGCAGAAAACGCTGGAAGAAAATTCACACACACACTCACACACACTCACACATGCACACATTCACACACTCACACATACTGACACACACATTCACTCACACTCATTCACACTGTCACACACACAAACCTATTGTCACACACCCAAGCACATACACTGACACTCACACTCACACCCACACTCGCACACATACTCACATACACACACTCGAGCACACATACACCTGCACACACTCACGCACACCCTCGCACACACATGTTCACACACTGATACGTGCACACACGCTCTCACACACGCACACACTCACACTATGTTACTCAGTTGTCAAAGTGCAGCATCTGGGAAAGTGAAGGCAATGTAAAATGGAAATCTGAGAGAAAAGCAGAATGCTGTGAATTTCACTGGTAGATGTGTGCTGAAACCTGATTTTAAAGCCTGGAGATAAAGAAAGGGGGCGACCAAGGGGTGGGGTCTTACAGGGCCCAGCGGCTGTGACCGAGTGCAGCGGCGTCAGGGTACCCGTGATCCTCAGAACAGACAGCAGAGGGCGCTGGCCAGGCCGGAGCGGGAATCCAGCCTCCTCTTGGTGCACAGACGCCAACCCCCTGGGGCTGAATCTGCACTGGCTCTGCCGAGAATGAAACCGCTGAGGACGGAAACCCAGGTATTGGGCCCAGGTTCACGGTGCACGTGCGACCCGTCTGGAGGAGGGGCGCCCAGCGCACGGCTCAGGGTGGTTCCCGTGTTAGCGTCAGGGTGAGAAGGCGACGAGATGTCCGGGAGAGGGCGCTGTCCACAGAGCAAAGGAGAGACCAGCGGTGACTTCGGAAATCGTGATTACAGACGCGTTACAAAGAAGGACGGAGCATATGTTAGAAGAAATTAAAGGGTTATTAGAAACAAAAAGAAAAAGTAGGGTGAGGTAAGAAGGAAGAACATAAAAAATGGAGTATGACTGGTTTCCATGTAACACGACTGCAGGAAACCAGTCACACTACATGGGAACGAGTCGTGTTACATGGGAACTAGTCAGACTACAGGAAACCAGTCATACTACATGGGAACGAGTCGTGTTACATGGATACTAGTCGTGTTACATGGGAACTAGTCATACTACATGGGAACTAGTCATACTACAGGAAACCAGTCACACTACATGGGAACAAGTCATGTTACGTGGGAACTAGTCAGACTACAGGAAACTAGTCGTGTTACATGGGAACTAGTCAGACTACAGGAAACCAGTCACACTACATGGGAACGAGTCATGTTACGTGGGAACTAGTCAGACTACAGGAAACTAGTCGTGTTACATGGGAACTAGTCAGACTACAGGAAACCAGTCATACTACATGGGAACAAGTCGTGTTACATGGATACTAGTCGTGTTACATGGGAACTAGTCATACTACATGGGAACTAGTCAGACTACAGGAAACCAGTCACACTACATGGGAACGAGTCATGTTACGTGGGAACTAGTCAGCCTACAGGAAACTAGTTGTGCTACATGGAAACTAGTCAGACTACATGGGAATGAGTCATGTTACATGGGAACTAGTCATACTACATGGGAACTAGTCAGACTACAGGAAACCAGTCACACTACATGGGAACAAGTCGTGTTACATGGGAACTAGTCAGACTACAGGAAACCAGTCATACTACAGGAAACTAGTCATACTACATGGAAACTAGTCATACTACATGGGAACTAGTCAGACTACAGGAAACCAGTCATACTACATGGAAACTAGTCATACTACATGGGAACTAGTCAGACTACAGGAAACTAGTCATACTACAGGAAACTAGTCATACTACATGGGAACTAGTCAGACTACAGGAAACTAGTCGTGCTATATGGAAACTAGTCAGACTACATGGGAATGAGTCATGTTACATGGGAACTAGTCATACTACATGGGAACTAGTCAGACTACAGGAAACCAGTCACACTACATGGGAACAAGTCGTGTTACATGGGAACTAGTCAGACTACA
>CAUYRH010106143.1:0-26175 GCA_963574655.1 Perodicticus potto | reverse complement strand
ACAATCGGAGATATTTTTATCCACCTGATTAATGTGACATTCATGATATTTTCTCATTTACTATGTGAAAACAATTTTGATCCGTATTTAGAAGATTTCTCCTGACCCTTCACATATGCACCACAAGTGTGATCTCACCCTTTATTATTATTATTATTATTATTATTATTATTTTGAGACAGAGTCTCACTTTCTGGTCCCTGGTAGAGTGTGATTCTCTTATGTCGGCCCCCCAAGTAGCTGGGTCTACAGGAGCCCACCACAACACCCAGCTATTTTTTTTTTTTTTTTTTTTGTAAAGACAGGGTCTCATTTTCTCAGGCTAATCTCGAACTCTTCTAGAGTGCTATGATTGCAGGTGTGAGCCACCGCACCCGGCCACACACTACTTTTTAAGATGAGAATATCTAGTTTATAAAATATTCTAGAAATCAATAAACTGTTCACTCCTTTATTCACTTAGGGAGATTGAAAGTGGCATGAGAATGCATAAGAACATAAATGCCAGGCATATTATAAATTTAAGGGTAAAGCTTCTCAGGTTTATTTAAGAAGGACAGGAAAGGTGAAATCTCAATAGCACTATTAATGACCAAATTTCCCTGGGCTGTATGATCTTGAATCAAAAGCCATAACTAACCTGCAAAAATCAATTCATGAAACAAGGCCAAATTTATATTCTGGTCAAGAAAGCAGTTATTTAATAAATTAAGGAAATATACACAGCTAATAAGAAATTAATATCTTATTGAAAATTCTTTATCATGGTACTGTTAATTAACTCAGACATTTCCCTTCCGCATTATCTCTAACCTCTGTTATATGCTATTTGTTATTCATAGTTTTGGTCTTAACTTGTGGATAATTTTGGTCCAAGTCCTAATTCTGAAGTGTTCCTTAATCACTTCATTTTCTCTCTTATTAGCTGTTGCTTTACATAAGAGACCATTGAGTGCCAATTCATTTTGCACAGAAAGGTCAATTTTATCTAAAAATAACAAACTTTATCCTATTTCATTTTCTGGTAAGAAGAAGGAAGATCTGAAATTATTGTTGTGCGATAATGCATATGCATTCCAGGAATTTCTCGGTCTCCCAGGGAGAATTATTTTAGAAATTATATGGTGGTGACAAAAGTCAGTATGTGCCCTGCCACTCCCGCTCTCGCCTTCCACTTCCTCCTTCCTGTTCCTGTGCTCAAATCACTAACACAAATGAGACTAAAGATATGTATTTTTAGAATTTTACATTTAGTTTTTTCCTTCCTTTCAAATGGAAACCAAAATCCTTACTTACACCAGCACTCATACCCTGGAAGCGACAGACCAGTTCTGGACTCCAGTAGGGCACTTACTACGTCTGTGGCCTTAGGCATTTTAATGAGTTTATCTGAATTGGCAATTCCTACGAATAGGAAAAAAAATATCTCGGGTCCTCTGTATGATCTTTATAACTCTTGATCACAGCTTTTGGTTGTCATACTCATTTAAAATTTGAATGTTCCAACTTTATGTGATGGTGAATGAAAAAAACAAAAACAACTCTAAAACGTAAAATCTACCTTCAGTGTGCAAGTGAACAATTTCTCACATGAAATAATGCTGAAAGTGCAAATGTAGCACTGGAAATGCTACAAAATTATAGCGAAACTATAACTAAAGTATATTTAGTGCAAGCTAAATTATATGAGCAAGAATATTAGGTGATCCCTGTGAAGCTGGAAGAATATCAGAATTCAATGTCAGAAATGAAAAATTATGGGGAAAAATGAAAGGAAGAAGAGTATCAACCATATTGGATCCCTATGTCCTTATCATTCTCTTAAAAAATAAAACTCATTATCTATCATTAGATATTTAACAAATAATAGTCAATATTAAGTTGGTTCTGAAGCTTTAAAATTCCAGTGCTAGAATTCATGTTATAGAAAATCATAATAAATGTATCTTAGAAATCCTCTCTACTCATTTTTGGTATAAGGAAACTGACCAAGGAAAAGATTAGTTGCTTTAATAGGATAGCACACACTAGATTTTCCAGATCTTAAGTTTGAAGAATTTACCTTTATACTACATGTCTTACTGTAGAAAAAAAATAAATTTGAGTCATATTAAAAAGGTAACAAATTAGATATGTAGTATGAAAACATTTCTAGTTTCTTTTCCTTTTTCTTTTATTTCTTTTTCTCTCCTCTCTCTCCTCCCTTCTTCTTTTCTTCTTCTCCTCCTTTTTTTTTTTTTTTTTTTGAGATAGAGTCTCAGTCTGTTGCCCAGCGTGGAGTGCCATGGACTGCATCAGCCTAACTCACAACAACCTCAAATTCCTGGATTCCAGAGACTCTTTTGCCTCAGCTTCCTGAGTATCTGGGAGTACAGTTGCTTACCACAATGCCTAACTATTTTTTTCTACATTTAGTAGAGATGGGTCTTACTTTGTTCAGGCTGGTCTCAAACTCCTGAGCTCAAGTGATCCTTATTCCTTAGCCTACCAGAGTGCTAGAATTACAGGTGTGCACCACTGAGCCTGGCCGAAAAGTTCTAATTTTAATTAACAAATCATTTTATTAAATAACGCAAGACACACAGTCAGGTGTTGTGCTGTGTAACTATAGTTCCAGCTGCTCCAGGCACAAACACAGAGGATTGCTTGAGCCCAGGAGTTTGAAGCCCAGCTGGGCAACATAGTGAAACTTTGTCTACACACACACACACACACACACACACACACACTCAAATACGAACACATACACACAAAAAAAGTGCATGAATTTCATCAGCTTTTAAAAATATATTGAAAATAGTTTACTACTTATATATTTTTAATAAATGGATGAAGGACAAGTGCATGTTAAAATAATTTAGTAATTTATCAATTGTATAGAAATAAGAAAAGTAGGTTAGCTTTACCATTTATTTTGAAGATTTGTTGTCTGAGTCCCTCTGAATTTGTGATAAAGGCCCAGCATTCTCACCATAACGCGCATGCTTAATAGGATGAAGCTAGAATTTTTTTCTGCAGTTTGGTGAAGACTCTAATTGTCTAGGCTCAGCACCTGTAGCACAGTGTTTGGGGTGCTGGCCACGTGCTCCAAGCTGGTGGGGTCCCCACGGGGACCATATAAACAACAATGACAACTACAACAAAAAAATAGCCTGGCATTGTGGCGGTGCCTGTAGTCCTAGCTACCTGGGAGGCTGAGGCAAGAGAATCGCTTCTAGAGGTTTTCAACCTGTGGGTCAGACCCACAGGAACTGTATTAAAGGGCCGCAACATTAGGAAGGTTGAGAACCACTGATAAGCCCAAGAGTGGGAAGTTGCTGTGAGCTGTGACACAACAACACTCTACTGACACAGTGAGACTCTGTCTCAACAAAAAAAAAAAAAAAAAGGAATTGTCCAGCAGGATCAGTATCTGCCCTGAAAAGATCTTCTTAAAAGTCATCTAGACAGAAACATAAATTCTCCTCTTCCAGATAGTTATAATAATCGGCTCTTCCTTTAAACATCCCTTTCAAGAAAACTAAATTTGGCTCAGTGCCTGTAGCTTACTGGTTAGGGCTCTGGCCACATACACTGAGATAGGCGGATTTGAACCAAGCTCTGGCCTGCTAGACAACGAGGACAACTGCACAAAAAAAAAAAAAAAAGAAAGAAAGAAAAGGAAAAAAAAACAATTAATGTATATGCAAACTCACAAATTATCTATACATACACAAACATATATTTTGATTTATACTCATTATTTTGTGTTTGTGGTAAGAACACTATTTTCATATTTTGTCCTTGGAAAAACTATGTTTGCTTTTTATTCTTCCTGTAAGTGGAAATTTAGTTTTTAGATAAAATTGTTTTTCTTTTTTTTTTTTTTTTTGTATTGAATGGATTTCTCTTCTCTTCAACCTGAATTTTTATTTTTGTGATTTAACTAAATTTCTAATCAGTTAAAGGCTAGGCTAAAAGTGAACCTTCTAACTGCCTATAGAGTAACAAATTCATGCCTTTTCTTTGTAGAAACTCTTATAATATTTTCTTTATTAATTATAATGAGCCTTCACATGTCAAAATAATGTGAAATATTAGGTAGCATAGATAGGATCTCTATTGCTGCATAAAAATAAATATAAAAAGAAAACATAGAAGAAAATATATGTCTCAATTTTTTAATATTTTAGTTGTAGGTATATGATCTGTAGCTTTCCAACCTACATATCCAGTACTGTAGAGATCATTGATGTTCATGAATTTGGCCTCATCAAATGGTGTTAGGAAGAGTTATATTATACAGGGTGGATATAAAGTTCCTGTGCAATTTAAAATAGTTTAACATTGTGGGTACCTATGCTGTTTATAAAATATTCTTTACTGATCTTTTTGTCTCAAATCAAACCCCCACAGTTTTGTAATTAATTACTTTAGATGTACATATGACTAGGGTTCTTGGTAATTGTCAAATATTCCTCTCTAGCTATTAAGCCACGAGTGATTTGATAATCACTGGGAGGCCTAACAAACAGAACTATGAGGCAGAACTGCGCCATCAAGGAAGTTGTCATCTCAAGTAATATAAGGAATCCGAAAAATGATTTATCCATTGCCAGCTGCAGAAACACACTATCTCTGACACTTTCATTAAACCACTGTACCCTGAGCTAACCGATCAGCAATCAACTACCTCTGCTGGGGTCACAAACCATGCCACCACTGTTACAGAACGCAGCAGCAAAAAGATACTCAAACTCTTTCTTGTGATCTTTCAAATCAAATTATGTGTATAGTAGAAAGTTGTGTGAATTGCAATTAAGAGAAAGGTTTTTAATTTGGCATAAAAGAATTATATACAAAAAAACATTTACAATATGAATTTGACTTCATCAGAATCAAAAATGTTTGTTCTTCAAAAGACCCTATTAAAGAAAACTAAAAAGATAAGCTATAAACTTGGGGAAAATATTTGAAATTCCTACATCTGAGAAAGGACTCCTATATCTATAATATATAAGAAATCTTATAATTCTATAATCAGAAAACAAAAAACCCAATGGAAAATGGACAAAAGATTCTCTTAAAAGACTAAGAAGTGCTTGAAAAGATGTCACTTTAGAAAATCAGTTTGAGTTACCTAAAATGTTAAATTTGCAATAGGACCCAGTAATTCCGTTCCTAAGGATCTACCTGAGAGTCACGTTATCGTATGTCTACACCAAGACTAAGAAGTAAATTTTCATAACAGCATTATTAAAAATAGCTAAAAATATAAATAGTACAAATTTCCATTACTAGATGAATAAAAAAATGAAATGTGGCATATTCATATTGCAAAACTATTCAGTAATAAAAAGGAACAGATTTCTAATACATTCTACACCATCGATGGGCTTCCAAAAGAGTACATAATGTATAAATTTAATTTCATGAAGTGACAGGAAGAGGCAAATTTGAAGATAAGGAGTAAATTAGGTTGTCTGGAACTTAGTAAAAAACCAGGGATCACGTCCAAAGAAGGAAAAGGAGTATTTTAGGGTAATGAAAATATGTAAAAAATATTATTGTAGTGACAATTATACAACTATATGAATTTGCTAAAATTCACTGATGTGTATAAATAAAATAGGTGAATAATATAGCTGGGTAAAGAGCATAAAAGAGTCAAATTAAATAAAATTTCAATTTTTTAATTGAAGAAATATAATTCCACACACTTTTTTTCCTGTGGAAAAAATCTGAGTGTTAATTTGCATAGCATCTCTGTAAGTCAGATAATAATATTATTACTATATCCAACCTTCACATGTTATTGGTTGTTGGATCTGGAGAGTTTATTTAGCCATTCTAAAGTATTTTCTCCTCTGCAAAAATGAGAGTATTACCATTGTCATTTCACTAATTATTGAAGGTTGTGTTGAAATAATATCTGTAAAGTACATAGAGCACAGCCCTGCACAATGAACTCTAGAAAATGCCAGTTCTATTTCTCATAATTAATAGGAATATACTTTTAGAGATGATGAAACTCAAGATACCCCAGGAAATGTGACGTCCTGAGGCTCATGTACAGAACAGATGCAGCATAATGTGTAACATTTGTTTTTATCATGTCCAGATCACAACTTATTAAAACTGAGGATAGTTTTGGGCAGCACTTGTGGCTCAGTGAGTAGGGCGCCATCCCCATATACCGAGAATGGCAGGTGCGAACCCGGCCAGGCCAAACTGCAACAAAAAATAGCCGGGTGTTGTGGTGGGCACCTGTAGTCCCAGCTACTTGGGAGGCTGAGGCAAGAGAATCGCTTAAGCCCAAGAGCTGGAGGTTGCTGTGAGCTGTGACCCCTCGCCACTCTACCAAGGACAACAAAGTGAGACTCTATCTCAAAAAAAAAAAAAAAAAAATTGAGGATAGTTTTATGTGGACACTGGAAATACTAGTATATTTCAAATAATGGTTACTTGAAAAACTATGCTTATGAATATAATAAGTTGTTATGTTTAAACATTTTATTCATTTACTTGATTTTTATAAATATGCATAAATGTTAGATCTCAAAATGGACATTGCATTTCTTTTATAAAAGAAGCTGCTTCAGAGAACAATTTTATGTTAAAAATAAACTTTTCCATTCAAATAAATCTTTTTTTGTATGTTCACAACACAAAAGAATATAACCTAAGTTCAATTGAATAGAAAGATCTATCTATAGATATATAATATTTTGCTCAATTTTAATCAGCACAGTTTAAGATTCAAATATTCATTATAATTTGAAGGTAATGCCTTTAACAATCTGGAATCTGGTCTTTTGGAGGATTATATCTTATTATTAATTAGGATAATTCTTCGAATATAAAGGCTTTCTATATTCTTCAGAAATATTTGTACCAAAATATAAAAATTCTTCCATATATTTACGAACCTAATTATATCAACCCTATCCTCAAATGACTGTATTTTGTACTAGTTCATAAATCTTAAGTCCCAGAACATTTGCAAGGTTAAATTTTAAGCCTTGACAGACATTCTTAAATTTTACTACACAAAACCCACCTTCCATAAAAGCATGAATATAGTACATACTTGTTTCAGTTCCTTTTCTTTCTCCCTGTTTATTTTTTTGTATAATCTTCTGACCTCAAACTTCAAACTTTATGAAGCTTTAAAAAAAATGATTCCAAATCCCATTTTGTGTGATCTGTACCTAGAGTTTTACAAAGGTAATTGGGACTTTTACATAAATTATGTAATTTGACCATAATAATAACACTTTATATGAGGAAGTTGAGTTTTTAATATATACCGCCCTCAGGAGTGTTCATGGAAACTCTTAGAATAGTAACTTATTTTGAGATGTGAATTCAGGTCAAAGTTTTATATTCTTGAGTGGAGAGAGGTAATTGTAAAAGAAAGTCACACAAGACCACACAGATGCTAAAAATGAATTAATTAGCTAGAGAAATGTGGGAAGTATTTTGAGCAGATAAAGTAAGTTTCTGAAGATACTTCGAAAACACATTAGGCATAGAAACCTAAGACTGGGCTTCACTGCACTCTGAAATGGTTATGAAATGATCTGAACTTATTGAGAGGCTATTCTGATCAAGGAGGTTAAATAGGTCTGGAGGATGGTGAGCAATATTTTACTTTCTGCCCTCAAGGAGTATCAAGGTAAAAAAACAAATGATAAAAAATGATCCACATAGAGGTTGAAGGCTTTAATGCCCATCAGGGGACATCCTAAGTCCAGATAACCTCCAGACCCAGCAGGATTGGAGTTTCGTAGTGTCAGTGAGAAAGCTACCTGACTTGGGGTCTTCCCAGATTGCCATTTTCTTTAACTGCTGCAAAACTCGTGGTTAATTGGGAGATTGTTTTTTATCTCTTTTGAAGATCTTTGGTGCAATCTTACTTTAGAAGTTGTTACAGCAGTTATTTTAAGAACTATCCTTGTAAGATTTGTTTATTTTCTGTTAACTGTGTAATGTCTGTTAAATTTCAAAGAAGGAGATACAAAGGGAAAAAAAAAAAAAGAGGAGAGACAAAAGAAAAAAGAAGGAAAGAAGGCTTTCCTTGTTTCCTTGAAAGCTTTCTTTCCTTCTTTCAAGCTTCTTAAAGCTTGAAAAATTGTGATCTGTTTTAATTTTTTGATAGCAGTTTTTGATCTAATGAATTTTGGGGTTTAAATCTTGTGCACATTGCTAATTACTTATTGGCAAACCCAGGCAAAGACATTAAAATTCCCAACCCTCAATTTTTTCATCTGTACAGTGAGAATAAAAATTGCTGTTACTCATATATCAAAATACATGTGAAAGCGCTCTGTAAATTATTCTTTGTGTAACTGAACATAGTGATAAAGGCATATCATCGTCATTGCCATTCAGATTTTAAATTATAGGTTTAAAGGGAAAAAGAAGTCATTATAAAATTTATGAAAGAAAACTGGTCAAAAGAACCGTTCTCATCAAAGTGTACTGTCCTCATGAATTTTCCAAAAGACGTAACTCATTCTGATGGTGAATAGATAGGTGGATAGAGATAATAATCTATCGGAAAGTTAATCGAGCTTTTAAAAGAAAATCAATGGCAAAGCAAATGGTAACCTAAGTTTTGAAGTAGAGTAATACAGAAGAGATCTAGATTGTTATCTATAACTAAGAAATTCCTTGTAGAGAAAAGAAATCCATTGATGATAACAGGGAGGAATTATTACGATAGATTTGCAGTGTCTCAGCTTATCATTGTAGCATTAATCTTATTTGACCATCATCTTAGAATTTGTAAAAACCTATCATACTTGGTATCTTATTTGGAATTTTTATACAGCTTTTATTCTTGGTCAACCAGGCATCAGAGTCAACATTTCGGAGTGGAGAAAAATAAAAGTCTTGGAATTTAACGGCCTTGTCCAGTGTTATTCATTCACTCACTCACTGCTGGCGATGGAACCCCTATTCATTCAACATACAGCCTAGCATTGCATTTTGCTATTAGATATAGGTTCTGGATACACATACCTAATGAAATAGATGTTGTTTTATTAATTTAATATCTAATTATGGATTCTATTTTATACCAGGTATTATACTAGAGACTGGATATACAGAGATGAAGGAAATCACATAATTGTTATTCTCACAAAGGCAAAATTCTGACAATAAACAGGTTAAAAATTAGACAGTTGCCTGAAGTATGATGAAGACAATGTTGTGATGGAGAAGGTCAGGTTGTACTGATTGTGAAGGGATGGTCAGAGGAAACCTGTCTGAGTTGAGAAATTCATGCTGAGACTTGAACAATGCTGAGGAAACAGTAGCATAAAGAGTTGAGATAGTAAAACACAGGAGACATAACTATGCAATCTTATTACTATGAAAAAATACACAAATGTTGGCAGATATTCAGAAATGAACAGAGGCCAATGTAGCTAAAGAAATTGAGTGACAGAAAGAAAATGAACAGAAAGAAGGAAGCAGGGACAAACCCTATAGGATCTACCCTGGGTTACTACAAAAGTTTTGAGATGCACAAAAATCAAGAAATATAAAATCCACACGAATGGAAACAAAGACCTTCCACCCTCCCAGCACCTTGATAAGCCACGTACATTGAAACTTGAATGGCAGAGTTAGAAAAGGCACTGGACAGTTTTATTTCTTGGAAGTGAAATAATAGACCATAACACAATCCATTTTAAAACTTTCAAAAAATAAAAAATTTAACTTTCACTGGTAAGATTTTGAATTTGTTTAATGTGTTTTATTTAATTAACTGGTAACCAGGTTTTTTTTTTCTTTCTTCTATATTTATTTTTATTTTAAAAAATACCTTCATTAAGATACTATTCATGCAAAGTTCAAGGCACTCATTTTAATAGTACAATTTAATGTTTTTCATTATATTCATAGTCATAAAAGTATCAGAATAATCAAATTTTAGAATATTTGCAATATTCAAAGAAATCTAGTACTATTAATTATCCATAGTCATTCTCCGTTTTCCTTAGTTGTTCCTTTCTCCTTTTCCCCAGGCCTAAACAACCACTAATATACTCATCTCTTTTTGTCTCTAGAGTTTTCTATCTTGGGCAACTTACTCTAATGCAAGCATTTACTATGTGGTCATTTGTGACTGGATGTTTTCACCCAGCATAATGTTTTCAAAGTTGCCACGATGTGGCACATATTATGTACTATATTCCTTTTTATTGCTCAATAATATTTCATCGTATGGCTATACCACATCCATTTATCTCTTCATCTCTTTATGGATTTTTAAATTTTCTGAATTTTGTCTTTTATAAATAATATTAACAGTATTTGTTGTCTATATTTTTTGATGATAACTTTAATGGATACTCATATAATGTGTTATTTCCTGGTGGTTTTGGTTTTCATTTTCTAAATGACAAAGTTGAACATCTTTTCACATCCTTTGGTCATTTGCATAACTTCTAAAGAAAATGTGTATTAAAATCCTTTGCCCATTTTATAATTTGTTATGTATCTTATATTATTGAATTTAAGCAATTCTTCATGTATTCTAAAAACATATTATTTTAAAATATATAAATTCACATATTTTATTTCTTTTAGTAGATTTTTTGCACTTTTCTCCTTCGATGTAAGGTCATAAAATTTTCTTCTACAGTTTTATAGTTTTATCTTTTACGTGGAATTCTATGATCCATCTTGAGTTCACTTTGTGTAATGCATGCTATGGAGGTTGACCTTCATTATTTTGTTAGTAGTTATAAAGTTGCCTTAAGTATTATTCGTTTAAAGACTATACTTCTTCCATTCAATTGTCTTGGCACAGTTGGTGAAAATCAATTGACCATAACATTATATTTAAGTGAATGTTAGATATCAAGAGAGCAGAGACAGCTTAGGATATTTCCTCCTTAAGCAATAACTGCCCTACCTTCAGTCTCTTCCACCCAGGTACAAGTGTGTGGGGTTTGGACTTATGTTTATGGCATAGAATGAGGCATTCTATTTTCAAAATCAAGATTGCTTCAATATAAACCTTTGTCCTCAAGAAGGATTTTGACTCTGCCAAAGGGACCTGACTTCACTCTATTACTATAATCTTAACTGGGGTAATATTTTAGTTTGCTGTTTCTCCCATCTACTAGGAACTTCTTTAAAACTTTTGGGGAACTCTGCTGGAAGCCTCTTTCACTACACTTGAACTCAGATGACAGCACAATCCTCTCCCTACCCCAAACTGCAGATAAAGATTCAGAGCACAGCAGCTATGCTTCCTCTGTTCACTCCTCTCTAACTTCACTGTATGCCCTCCATCTGACTTGTCAATACATATGTAAGAAATTCCTTATAGTTTTATTATATATTCATCTTTAAAGCATAGGCTTTATCTCACACTCACCTTGAAATTCTATATTGGTACTTAAGGCAAAATAGAGGCCAAAAAGAGTCCCATTCCATCATTGGCCATTTTTTGTTTTCAGGATGGCAGTTTATGGATCATTAGAGGAATCATTTATCCCAGACATTGCTATAACTGTGATTTTGCAGCTGAGATATAAAAATGATATATAAGGAATAATCCCTGATCTAAATATTGAAGAAGGAATACAAATAGGTAAAACTAAATGTAGAAAGAAGAATGTTTCAGATAGAGGGCACAGAAGAGAGTTATAAAAGAAAATGGAGAGAAGAGCTTTTATACCTACATCAGTGAGAACTCAATGCAGGAAATTAAGAACGATTCTAGAAATTTTAAGCAAGATTTTTAATCCATGAATTCAGTGTGTTAGGTAGGTAGATACAAGCAGGGTGGATGGCAGATAGAGTCGGGCTACTTTGGCTATTTTGGACTGAGCCTGAACTGTTATGGGAATGGGGCTATTTATAGAAGAGCTTGCAGGTGCAAGACCTTACAGGTAAGTTCTTTAGGGGAACTAGTTATTTTGGGGAACTGATTAATGTTCCAGGGAATTCCTGACATGGACAATGGCTAAATATATATGAGTTGTTATGAGAATGTATTAAGGGGAGAAAGTTAGTCAAGACCCTGGGAAACTTCCAAGAAGCAACTGATACTCCTCAAAGTTGTGTATAAAATCCAGAGCACTTTCCTCAAGACCTGCAGTCATGAGGACAAGGCCTGGCTTGCTATCCAAGTCATTAGAATAAACATTTCCTTTTTTGCTAAAACTTCATTTACTCTTGTTTTCTTCAATTATTTCAGTGACTACTTCAAGTCATTTGGTGCCATCCGAACAGTGCCTCTGAAATAATTGAAAAGGATGAAAGAGTATTTTATAGGTTGATATCCTGAAATTAATTGCAAAACCTTATCAAATTGATTAATTATAGATGCTTCTTGTTTTGAAACGAATTCTAGAGCTAGGCTAGAAACAAAATCTCTGCAACTGTCAGGAGATTGGTGAAGGATGGTAAGGCTCTTAATATCCAGAAACATATAATATTAATGAACATATTCTCTTTAGAGAAGAAGCAATACCCCAGGAATACCAATCATATGTATCAATTTTCTTGCAAGGAAAACAACCCAGGGCTGCAGGAAGAAGGTCACCATCACACTTTACCTTCCAGAACTCACATGACTTCCCCCAAGGGGAGGCATGTATGTAATATTAGAAACATGTTTCACTATTTACCACATCATCAATGGTTTAAGCATGTCTGAAACAAAGGGACCTATACCAAATCAATAGCTGTATTTTACAAATCCTAGGACAAGTAGTTCTCTTTGGGTATGCCCATATTCTGTAGGAAGTTCAAAACATAATGACTGCTTCAGTGTAAAGGATTTGATATAACACAGGTCTTTGCAGTCATTTTTAAGTTTTCTCAAATATGAAATAATAAAAAGTATAAAAATGGTAAATAAGATAAGAATTTAAAACATATTTGGTTATTTATGAAGCTATATAGCTAACCTTAGCATTTCTAGTCTTACATAAAGTTCCATATTAAAAGCAGTAGGTTTAACAAGTAGATATTGCTTGCTATATGGAACAAAATCGGTTATAAAAAATGGATTATTCCTCATTAGAAATTTCCATATCTGATTGTCATTTGCTTGGATGTGCTGAATTTCACTTTCTTTTATACAAATCATAGTCATAGTGGTTAATTATTTTAATTTCCCCTTGAAAGATTGTGATTAAGTCATTTTATCTAACTCCGTTCCTAAACAGGCCAATATACAATTAATTGTGCGCAGTGATGGATAAATCTATTTTGTTTTCCTTTGAGTCCTATCAACTCAGTGGCTGAAATTAAAATGAACCAGAATAGCATTTGGAGAATATGAAAAATAGATTTAAATCTCCCCTTCATATGAAAGTGTGGGGTAAAATACTATTATTGTGGTATAAATCAAATCAAATGCTTTGTGGTGATGAGACTTGATTGTAGATTGCTTGCACGTGTTTTCTTTTTTTAAAAACTTTATTCAAATTAATATGATGGTACAATATTTAGGTTACGTTGTTCTCACTTCCAGGGTAGAGTTCCATTTTTGAAGAGCCCCTCCCCCAGGGTGTGAGTTATACACCCTCACAATGTGCACATTAGGGGAGGTCCGGCCTTCTGCCCTCCCTTCTTCCACCATACGTCCTCCCTCCTCCCGCCTTCTGCTACCCTCTACCCCTAAACTGGGCTATAATACTGTTTTTCATTCTTATGGGCATGTAATTGGTTATATATTGATTTATATTAGTATGGAGTACATTACTAAGAAGACTGTATTTCAACTCCATCCAGGTATATGTAAAAGATGTAAAGTCTCCATCTTTTTTAATGGTTGAATGATATTCCATGGTATACATAAACCACAGTTTGTTGATCCATTCATGGGTTGGTGGGCACATGGGTTGCTTCTGTGACTTGTCAATTACGAATAGAGCCACAATAAACATTCTAGTGCAAATGTCTTTGTGGTAAAATTATTTTTGTTCTTCTAGGTAGATACCTAGTAATGGGATTGCAGGGTCATATGGAAAGTCTACTTTTAGATCTTTGTGGATTCTCCATACTTCTCTTTAAAAAGGTATAGATATGGAGAGAAGGGAACACTTCTACACTAATGGTGGGATTGCAAACTAATGTTTGCATGTATTTTCTTAACTCAGAGATTATCAATGTATTTAAAAAGTAAAACTTGGGATGGATATTCTAATGATGAGACAAATGTTTTGAGTCTCAACATTGGCTCAAGAAAGTAAAGTCATTCCAATCTGAAAAAGGATAAGAAAAGAATAGAAAAGACGCAGTGTTATAGTGTGAAGAACATTGGAGGCATTCATCACATAAAATTGAGTTACTATGTACAATTAGCCAATAGTTCGAGCCAGGAGTAAGATCCACAATTTTGTTCAAAAAGACAGAGAGAATATGATTTGCAAAGCAGCTTTACTAGTATTTGGTTTGATGGCACAGCTTTAATCACAAGCCATTCAAGCTCTCCAATTCAAGCTTTTCATGCAAGAGAGGAGCTAGCTTATATAATAAGAACCCGGTGTAACTGGGGTCTGTGATTTAAAAATCAAAAGAATCAAGGTAGGATTAATTTCAAGAATGTCTTAATAAATGCATTGGGTGTTCATGCTTAGGTTAAGAACTGGTTTCAGCATTCAAAAATTTAAGGAAACCCAGATTTATTAGAGCATACATGTTTCCATTAATTTTGGATCAGTTCTAGAGGTAGAATGATGGATTTACTTGAAATAAGGCATTTGAATTAAATCTAAATAGGGCCTATGGTGTCTTATCTATAGGAGACCTCCTATATATATTTTCTCTTTTCCTGACAACATTTGCACATTGCCTCAATTTTCTGGATTTCCCATTTGATTCAAGAAGATACTCAACAGGGTTTCATCAGGATGTTGATTCAGTTATTTATTCCAAGACACAATGAGAACATTTTTCTTCAAAATACTAAATGTAGATATACTTAAAGCTCCCACTTATTGAAGATCAAATCTTTCAATATGTTACTTTAATTTTATTTAGGAGTTATACAAATAAGAATTTGGTCTCTATTATAGCATGGATTAGAGAAATCCTATAGCATCTCCCTTGGCTATAGAAAGAAATGGTTTTCAAATTTTCATGCACAGAAGGGAACATTAAAGTTAATTACATATATTGTGTTCATACTTTATTAATTATTCCCAAATTTAATGGCCAATATTTTCATGCAGGATATGTATGATTAATATGGACAGGAAAGGTCCTCAAAAAAAGATGAATGCTTTGCTTTGGTGAGTGGCATCAGCTCAGCAGCAGACTTCTGGAAGCCACAATGGAAGTGGTGTAGATAACATTCTCCTTTACTGACATATGAAATCTTCTCCAGAAGTTTTTTTCCTAAATTTATTTATAGTTTTCACTCTTAAAAAAAAAAAAACACATTCTTGGCACCCCAATTTTCATAAATGGATTTTAAAATATCTTTTTAAAGGCAGCACCTGTGGCTCAAAGGAGTAGGGCGCTGGCCCCATATGCCAGAGGTGATGGGTTCAAACCCAGCCCCAGCCAAAAACTGCAAAAAAACAAAAAAGTTTTAAAAAAGGGAAATTGTAAATAATGTTTATATTTTTTGAGAAAGGGCTTAAATCATAAGATTAGAAAGAATTTTTTTCAGGGTGTCATTTTCCATTAGCTTTAGAACCTACTTTTTCCCCCCCTCTATCTCATGAAATGAAAGCTTGCAAGGATCAGAAGGATTTATGCATTCGTACCAAAAATTTTACTTTTCAACTGTTTGAATAAATAAATATATATATATATATATTTAATAATAATTTGTTTTATTCACTGTCTTCTATCTTCTCTCTCGTTTTTCTTTTTTTTAAATTCCAGAATATTGCAGGGTACACACATTTTGGTTACACAATTTTCTTTTGTGTACTTTAAGTCAGCTATAAGTATGTCCTTCACCCAGAATGTGTGTTGCACCAGTTGGGTATGAATTATTCACCCAACCTCTCCTTCCCTCCCACCTGTTTGATTGGCATTGAGCACTTCAAGGTTGACTGAGTCCAGGTTAGTACTGCGTATACATGTGGTGCTGGCCTTTCCCTTCTTTTGATGCTTCACTTGGAATAATGGTCTTCATTTCCATCCAGTTTGTTACTTACAAAAACATACTAGATCCTTGGACCTTTCAACCACAAGTGTCCTATGTGTTTTCTTCCATCATGTGCATGTGCCTTTATGACAGTATCCCTCTGGATAAAAATGAGTTGCCCAACTCATGTCTCTCATCTTCTTAAATCATATTATTTAAAAGTAAACCATTGTCTTATGCCAGGTGATGATTAGATTATGGGCAATGTTATATATAACCTTCTAAGTAACTACCATGCATATTCTATAATATAATTATAATGATGAGAAATAACATCTTAAACTTTTTTTTTGAGACAGAGTCTCACTATGTCACCCTCAGTAGAGTGCTATGGCATCACAGCTCACAGCAACCTCAAACTCTTGGGTTTATGCAATTCTTGCCTTAGCCTCCCAAGCAGCTGGGACTACAGGAGCCCACCACAATGCCCAGCTATTTTTTTGTGGCAGATGTCATTATTGTTTATCTGGCCTGGGCTGGATTCGAACCTGCCAGTCTTAGTGTATGTGGCTGGCGCTATAACCACTGTGCTTACCGGCGCTGAGCCAAACTTTTCAATAACTTAGTATTCTGTGGAAGAGAATGCAATAAATCTAAGAATTCACCTATAGTTCTGAAATTCCCAGCTACTGTGCCACTTGCCCTGATGATAGGCAACACATTCAAGACATAAATTGAGTGCTCAATAAATACTTCATATATACTTACAGAATGAAAGAACAAATGCATATTATAAGTAAATCTTCAATCATGAATGAGAGTAACTTCATTATTTATTATATGTTGCATATTAATAATTCTGAGTTTATATATTTTTTGAAAATATTTAAATGTATACATAATAGGAAATATTTAGATAATGTCTTGAGTGAATTATATTTCCAATGTCAAGAGATTGGCATAAAAGCTGATCTTTTCATCATGTAAGCTTTAACTCACATTACCACTTCTTTGTTGATGGTCTTCCTAATCACCTATCTTAAATACCTACCATCAATCTTACTGGTTTCCCATATATTCACATGTTTCTTTTAGTTTATATTTTACTATTTATTTATAATTAGAATGAAAGCTCCACGGTATTGAGACCATTTCTACTGTGTAACTCAAGACTTAAAATGATGCCCATCATATTGTAGTTATATGATAAGTATATATAAAATAAATAAACAGTTAAATTTCTATAAATTAAAGTGTCTGAAGATCTGAAATAACAAACTAAAAAATATTAGTGTTAAAAATAAAAATAAAATAAAAACTATCAATGTTATAATTTACTTTTGAAATAGTAATCATAGTAATATTAATTTATTAAAGGCTTACTTATATTGGCCTTAGATTTATTTTTAGATGAGCATTACATCTGTAATTATATAGCAATCCTCTGAGCATTACTTTGCACATTTTAGAAAGAAGTCAACCAATTTCAGAGAATAAACTTCACTAGTATAAAAGCATATAACCAGTACAGTGGATATTTATGATTTATACTTTATCTACCCTGCTATATTTCTACACTATTTTTACTTGTTATACTAATGAGTGTGGATTCTTTTTATTTTATTCATATATTTTAGATCTACTATAATTAAGTGTTAACTAGTTTCTCAGCAGTAGATTCTCTTGCCTAATTTCATTGTATAACTCCTTTCTGGCCAAAGTGCTGTTACGATTATAGAAAGAAAACTTTATGTGTTTCTTTGAGTGAATGATAAGACTTACTACATAGGAATTCATGTAATCTTTTTATATTTACTTTTGCAAACCTACCAGTAGTGTATTTTTTCCCAGAGTGATTTAGCCATGGGTGGGAATGTTGTGTGACCGGTGACACACATGTGGGGGTTTCTCACTCCACATGGGAATCCTTTTAATGGGTCAGAGAAATAAAATACATAATGAAAATTTTTAGTCATAAGGAAATTGGGGGACCAAGTATAAGTTGATTTGTTCAAAATATTTATACTACTAATTTTGTGGCGGATTAGAATATCTACCTGCCTAAAAGCAAAATTGGATTGAAATTCTTCATTAGAATCAGACTTGCAGGCACCATTCAATGAGCCCCTACTGGGAATGTCAAAGTGACTTGGGAGCAAGAGCAAATCAAGAGCTCAAAAACCACAACATGCGTACGAAATTTAGACACAATTTTAAAAGGATTTTTAAATTTTTCAAAAACAATTGCTACTTTTCATTGACAACCTTGCCTCCAAATGAAAATCATTTAAGGCCATCACAATTAGACTTATTGTCCCCATTCATTCAAAAGGATATGCTAACTCACCAAGTGGCAATTACCTACTTGCCTGGCAAAAACTTTGTTGCATATTATTTACACATACAAATTTAATGCATATAAAACATGATATTTTTAATGAACTGGAATCAGACTGTTCTCTTTCTAACTTTGTCTGAATTAACAAATGGGATGGTTACCAGAGTCCAGGAAGAGGAGGAAAAAGAGGTCACAAAGGTGAAACAAATAATATGAATATATTTATTACTACTGAACTATACATTTAATAATCATACAGGTGGTAAATTACATACATATATTTTATGCTAATGAAATTGTTTTTAGAAAGTAATACATCATACTCATCAAAATTTATTGGTAATATAAAACTATACCCTCCCCAAAACTCCATGAACACATTCTCAATAGAAAAATAACAACTATTGTTACATAATTCAAATTATTTTTGAAAGATGTACAGGACGTTTTAAATTATTTTATGTCATTTTGATAATTTGTGCTGAATTTTGTTTTAATTAAACTGAAAATGAACTAAATTTCTAAATGTATTGTGTCAGATTGGAGGAAGGGACAGCCACAGATGTTTGAATGAGAGCATCGCTCCCAGCACCATTTTTTCTCCCCAAGTCAACACATAGCATAGTTTTCTTGGTTTGTAACACCCTGGAAGATTATTTGTATTTATTGATCAGTAGTCTTTTTAGATTAACTTATTATTTCAATGATAACAAAGAAGTATGAACAGATTTAATCTTATAGGAGCTGCAATCAATTCTATATACACCAAATGCAAGTTGGCTAATCTATTCAGAGAAAATTTTATAAGACTTCAGCTATGTCTTTCCACCTTCTATGAAAGTAAATAACATGTTCCTGGGTGAAATGGAACAAATTAAAACTAAAAGATGGAAAAAGGCAGAAAAACTATTGAGCCTCTTTGGTAGCTTGACTTTATAGGAATGCTGAGATAATATTTAAAAGAAAATGGAGACAGAAACTTCATACACGCAGGGGTGCCCACATAGCTGTTGGAACCTAATAGGAAAACAATAGTTTGTTCTTTTTTATTGTCTCCACAGCGAATTATGTAGAACTTTTACAAAATCTCTTTGTGCCTTAAAGTTCTCGCTAGTAAAGTGGGGATAATAATTTTACTCATAGTATTGCTACGAGGATAAAATGAATTAATGTAGGTTAACTCTCAAGGTAGTACATTGTGCATAGAAAGTACTATCCAAAATTTATCTATTGTATTTACTCTGCCAAACTTGATACTCATTCATTGTGTTAAAACTATTATCATGGTGGCACCTGTAGCTCAGTGGGTAGGGAGCCAGCAACATATACCAAGGCTGGCAGGTTCAAACCCAGCCCTGGCCAGCTAAACAACAATGATAACTGCAACCCAAAGTAGCCGAGCATTGCAGTGGGCACCTGTAGTCCCAGCTAGCTGGGAGGCTAAGACAAGAGAATCATTTAAGCCCAAGAGTTTGAGGTTTCTGTGAGCTGTGATGCCATGGCACTCTAACAAGGGCGAAATAATGAGACTCTTTCTCTAAAAAACAAACAAACAAACAACAAAAACAACAACAAAAAAGGTATTATCACACTAAGGAGCAAAATAACAATTATAAAAACTGTGTTTCACTGAAATATTATGCATATTACCAATGACCAATAGTGATTCAGTAAAATGCATGAATTCTGTGTACAATGTATTAGATAGAATTTTGATAATGATCATCATAACAGAGGAATATCAATGTCTGGGGATAAAAGATTGCAATTATTAGATAGTGGAAATTATTAGAAATTGGTTCTTAATATAGTAGTTGCCTTTTATCTGTCAATGATCAGTGAATATATAAATGCACTATGTTTGTTTCATTACTACTCTGTTAGGGCAATTTAAAGTCATGTTTTACTTAATATTTTGCCACTGTTGATGAACATTCTGGTCCTGTATTTTTGTTTTTAAATCATAGCTGTGTACATTAGTGCAATAATGGGGTACAATGTGCTGGCTTCATATACATTCTGAAATATTTCCATCCAACTGTTTGACATAACCTTCATGGGATTTTCTTGGTTATTGTATGAAAACATTTGTATTCTGCATTTAGTAAGTTTCACCTGTACCCTTCTAAGATGCACATAAGTGTGATATCACCATTTACCCTCTCTCCATCCATTCTTCCCCTTCCCCCTGTATTCTTACACAAAGTCATCTCTATCTTTTTTTTTTTTTTTTAATTAAATCATGGTTGTGTACACAAATGCAATCATGGGGTACAAAGTGCTAGTTTTATATACAATTTGAAATATTTTCATTGAACTGGATGACAGCTTTCATGGCATTTTCTTCATTATTGTGTGCATCTATCTCTCTCTCTCTTTTTTTTTTTTTTGTAGAGACAGAGTCTTACTTTATCACCCTCGGTACAGTGCCATGGCATCACACAGCTCACAGCAACATCCAGCTCTTGGGCTTAGTCGATTCTCTTGCCTCAGCCTCCCGAGTAGCTGGGACTACAGGTGCCCGCCACAGCACCCTGCTATTTTTTTGTTTTGCAGTTCAGCAGAGACCAGGTTTTAACCTGCCACCCTCGGTATATGGGGCAGGCAACCTACTTGCTGAGCCACAGGTGCCGCCCTGTGCATCTATCTTAATGACCACTGTATTTCCAAGCAATATCAAGAATCAAATAAAAATGATATCCAATACTATAAATTAACAATATAATTCAGCAGAAAAATTAATTAAAAGAGTTACAAAGTAAGCTGTTGGTTACAAAAAATCTGAGGGTTCTGTCAATACACAATTCAGAGCTGCAGAGTCACAGATTACTTTTGCATGGAATGTCAAGGAAAACTGGAAATTATGCTCAGCCTAGAAAGGTCCACATGATGTATATCCTTCAGACCGGAGGGTGATATAGTGCCTTGCTGTTCCCAGCTAGCTCAGTTATCTATCGATGCATAACAAACAGCTCTAAGACTTTCTAACTTAACACAACAACAATCATTCACTTGTTCATGATCTTTCAATTGTGTCAGGGATTTGGGGGGCCAATTTATCTTTGTTCCATGTGGTGTTTGCTAAGGTAGCACAGGCAGCAGCTGGGATTTTTGCATAGGGAGCAGCGGAGGCTCGAATGACTCTCTCTCCTACAGTTTAGCCAGCATTCTTACATGGTAGCTCGATGGTCCAACAGAGGGAAAGAAGCTGTCAGACCCTTCTAAGCTAGTCTGAAAAATGACTCAGCAACACTCTACCATTCTCCTCTTGACCCAAGCAAGTCATAAGCCAGCCCAGAATCAAGGGAGGAGAGAACATATACTGTGTCTCAGTGGAAGGAGGCCAGGGCACACATAGAATTCCAGAAAATAAAGATGATTGTCTTTCTCAGTATGAAGACATTACTTATTGAGTCCTATACTTATTTTGATTTTTATAAACTCTGCTTATCCTTTTATAACATTTCCTTTATTAACCATAACTATAATTATCCAATGTAACTGCTTCCTGCTAAGATGAGTGATACAATTGGTGACTAGCAGGAGCCCTGGGAGACACGATTTTAAAATGGGATTCTGAGATTAGATTGTTCATATGTTTGAGGAATGTGTACACAGGGAACACTAATAATCTGGGCATGCAGTTATATCGATGCGGTCTTTTCTTGCTGGCCATGGGCCAACAGCTTGCAAAAGAATACTAATTTCTATTGGCCCAGCTGGGAAAGCATGTATTGGAGAGCATTTTAATGTATTGAGGAAAGAGGAATAGAATATATTGGTCATTGGGTCAAATTTACTGACAAGGTTTCGCAAACTTCAAATTCAAGATTTCACATATTGTGGATGTGGGTGTAGCATCAATACTCTATTCACTTGGAACATGAAGGTTGGACTCTTTTATGGACTGCAGTCTATGAGTCGCAAATACCAAAATTTTTTTAAATAAAATGTGCTTAGGCATTCCGTTCTTACGCTAACAGAAGCAGTCAGAGGATACAGCCTGGAAGATCCTAAGAAATGCTTTGGTAAAAAGGTTTGCAAGTATCCTTGAAATGTTCAATTTTTGCTGTCTTCTGTGACCCAAAGATTATTGTGGGGGTACCATGAAGAAATGGAATTTTTTGATAATACACAGTAGAGGCAAGTGACAGCACTTGAGCACCAGACATAAGGCAGGAGGAATTATCTCTGTAAGAGGTTAACGGGAAGTAGTGTGTGTTTGTGCATACAGGTGTCTCTAGTATTGCTAGAAAGAAAGTACACAATCAGCTACTAATACACCGCTTGACATTAATCAGAAAAAAGGGGTCTACACATCACGTAAGCAGACACCTGTCTCAACTCACCATGGTAAGGTTTTCAGCCTCCTGCTCTGTACCTACCGTGAGAATCAATTCACAGACTAAGAGTGACTTGACCTCAGAGAAAACGAGTCTTTCTTTGAGAAAAGGCCTTCAAACATGGCAACGCACATACATTGTGAACATTCCCGCAAGCTTTCACCAAGTGACCTGCTACTATTTACCACGGTAACTGTGTGACGGGGAAAGTAATATCTAGACCCTCAGTGGCTTATAAGGTTTTGATCTTTACTCAAGATAATTCTCAGTAACTCATATTTTATCTTTTCTAGGTTGCTGTTAGCTGTATACAAGCCTTGCCCAAAGCTCCTTTCTTTTTCCCTTCCCACCTATGTTTGGTAACATCTCTCCCATATCGTTAGCCCCTGGTGCACTGAACTATTTCAGGTTGGCTTTCTTAAATCCTGCCCACAGTTAAAAATAAATTCCTTTTACTAAAATCTCCTTAACCTAATCGCTTTGAATATGGCATGTATGTTCTTAAGAAACCTCAGCGCTATTATAATAATAAACCTATTATTAACATCAAGGGACAGGTAGACAAATGAGTGAGCAGGAACTTTTCCTGAATAAGAAAGTGGCATTAATTGGGCTCACCCTTATTGTTGTTATTCTACACAGGCGTTTTTGGTATCTTTGAAAATGAATTAGATACTTTGACCTAGTTATTGCTTCAAAGATTAAGCCAATATTCAGTATTTTCTTTGATAGCTAAGATTTTATTTATTTTATTCTTTCAAATACTAAGACAGATATCAGAGATTTGTTTATATAACTGGCTTTTGGCATGGAAAGTGGGTACCTGCAATCCTTCTTGAGTATTGTGCTAATTCAGTTTCTAACACTGCACACTCTTTTTTAGACTTCTACTTTCTGAATGGCAGTTACCATCAAGCCAAGTTAGAGACTTGATTGAAAGATTCTTCTGTTTAGATTCGTATAAGAACTGCCATAGAACACTGATTTGTTTTGCTTCACAATTACCCAGCTAAAAATAGCAACATATCAAAATACATTGTAAAGAAAAATGCCATTTACACTGATACAGTTGTCATATATATTTATAACTACCTTTCTGGAGAGCAGGATACTGGTTGCTGTGTACGCATTCCATAAGCCAACATTTTATGAGATTAAGCTGCTCATGATGACCAGGTATCTAATTACTAAGATTTATAAGCCATGCTTAAAATATTCAAAATTTAAAATATAAAAATGTGACACTGGTCTTTCAATGCTGGATGCCATCTCATTTTAACTGTTTTGCTTGATAGGTGCTAGGGATATAGAGATAATTGAAACACAATTATCACAAGTCTATATTCCTGTGAATTAGTAAGATATGGGCTCAAATTTTTATTTTTCAACAAGGTGTATCTTTCAATTCAGCTAAAACCTACATATGCAGTTAATGTTAAACATGGGAGTCAGGATGCCAGTCCCCTACCTGCACAGATGAAAATTCACCCCAAAATGGTTGCTTTCCAAAAACTAATTATTGATAGACCACTATTGACCAGAAACCTTACCAATAACCTAAACTGTTAGTTAACACATATTGTGTTTGTTATATGTATTATATAGTGTACTTTTGTAATAAAGTAAGCTACAAAAAAGAAAATGGAATCAACAACTATAAAAAGAGAAAATATGTTTAGTATTAAATTAAATGGAAGTGGGTCATTGCAAAGGTTTTGATCCCAGCCTTCTTCCTGCTGAATAGTCTGCAGAGGATGAGGAAGAGGAGCTCATCGGTCTCAGGGATGGCAGAGGTGAAGGAAGTGGAGGGGAGACAAGAGTAGGAAAATGTCATAACTTCTGCCTCACTTTTTCACTTTTTCCTTTGTCTAAAATATTTCTATACAACACTTCAACTTTTTCCACTGCTTGCTTTAGTTCCAGCACCCAAGCCATAACAGAGTGCATGTCATAAAAGAAGTCAGAAGCAGTCTTGAATAACTGGGTGGTAGACAGGCTGAATTCCTCAGACGTCACCCTGGCACCTCAGGGTAAGGTGCCCAGTCAAGGGAATGTCTATGTGACTATCCCTGCTTGGGGGGTCAACAGTGCAGGCAGCTGAGGCCATCAACTAGCAGCTTAGGCTGGAGAAGCTGAGACCTGCTCTCCCCCAACTCTCTTCTGCTTGCTCTGTTATCTGGACCCTTCAGATGCCCATTACCCTGTGTCCCTGTTTACCCTTTACCCAACCTTCCTGGGGCTGATAATCTCCTATCTCTCATTTTTAACCCGGATTGTTCACTACTTACTGCTGTTCATTCTTGCACATAAACTCTGTTATGCACCCAATAAACAGATTCTGGTAAGCAAGGCAGGGGTTGCATTATTTTCATGCTGCCACCAGCCACATGAAACAGTGTATCCCCTTATAGGCTGCAGGTTGTATGCACTAAATTTGGTGTAAGTTTTATGATTTTCCCAGTGCCATATTCCTTGCTGAACACTGTCCCAGATTGGGGTCCACTAGACTTCAAACAAATTATCAAAACTCTTTTGCCAGATGATCAAATATTAACTTTTTCTTGAACTGCTTCTTTTAAGACTTCTTTTTCGTTACCTGGCACTGGTTCAGCAGCATCCATCTCGAGTACTCCTCTGATTCCTCTGGTGTGGTATCTATTAGAGCTTTTATTTTTCCATGGACCAGATCTTGAAACACTTTACCCCCTATCTTTATTTCCATATTCATAATATTTTTCATGATTTCCTTGATTGGTTCTGTCATAAGATTTGTGAAGCCATGAATGTCATCTGGATACTTTTCTCCAACAGAAATGTATTGGTTGGGGCTTGATAGATTTCATGGCTTTTGTTGTTGTTGTTTTTGGCCAGGGCTGGGTTTGAACTCGCCACCTCGGGTATATGGGACCGGCGCCCTACTCCTTGAGCCACAGGCACTGCCCAATTTCATGGCTTTTTCTATAACAAAATGGCACATTTCATTGTGTAATTCTTCCAGACTTTCATGATGTCTTTTGTGTAGAGGTTCCCTTCCACAGTTTTGACAAACCTTCCCATATGGTATCGTATGTGATAAACCTTAAAGGTTCTTATGATGACTTGTTTCACAGGTTGAATCAGAGGCTTTGTATTTTGGGTCAAGTGGACACTTTGACAAGGTCATTGTTAAACTCATAGAATTCTGAGTGGCCAGGGTCATTGCCCAAAGGCAAAAACATGTTAAACAGATAGTCGTGGACGGCACCTGTGGCTCATCGAGTAGGGCACCAACCCCATATGCCAAAGGTGGAGGGTTCAACTCTGCCGGGCTGCAAAAACAGAAAAATAGCCAGGCGTTGTGGCAGACGCCTATAGTCCCAGCTACTTGGGAGGCTGAGGCAAGAGAATTGCCTAAGCCCAGGAGCTGGAGGTTGCTATGAGCTGTGTGATGCCAC
>CAUYRH010106141.1:0-15152 GCA_963574655.1 Perodicticus potto | reverse complement strand
GAGGAGACACCTGTGCTTTGGTGTCTCCTTCACTTTACACTTAGGACTAAATGTGGAACCCCCATTTCCTATGCCTAGGTCAATTTCATGTGAATTTCCTAGGCCTCAATTCCATGAATGGACTGTGTCCATTCATTGATACATTCATTCACTTTGCTCCCAGTGAAAGGGACTGTGTTCATTCGTTTCCTGGCCAAGGAACCCATACACCTATATATACCCTGAGACTAAAAGCCTAAAGGGGGAGAAGGGGAAAGACCAGGAGAGGAACAGAGAGAGCTTTTCTCTCCCCACTTGAGTTCTCTCTTTCTACCAGGAGCTTTAGTGTTTTCTGTATTCTTTTCTGTAAATAAATTCTGTCTTACCACTGGAAAAAAATAAATAAATAAAATATAAAATAAATAAATAAATAAATTGGGTGCATAAATATTTAGAATTTAAATGTCTTCTTGTTGTATTTTTCCCTTGACCAATATGAAGTGACCATCTTTGTCTTTTTTGACTTTAGTTGCTTTAAATCCACATATATCTGAAAATAGGATTGCAACCCCTCTTTTCTTCTGAATTCCATTTGCCTGAAAAATTGTCTTCCAACCCTTAACTCTGAGTTTTAATTTGCCTTTTGAGGCTAGGTATGCTTCCTGCAGACGGCAAATGGGTGGCTTGTGTTTTTTAATCCAATCAGCTAGTCTATGCCTCTTCAGTGGGGAATTCAAGCCATTAACATTTATTGAGATAATTGATAAGTGTGGTAGTGTTCTATTCATCTTATTTTATTAAAATCCATTGCTTAGTTTTGTCTTTTGCATCAATGTGGAAGCTAGGTTTGTCCTTTAATTTCTGGGTGCTTACTTTGCTGGTGGTCCATTGTAATGGTCAGTGTGTAGAACAGGTTGAAGTGTTTCCTGTAGAGCTGGTCTTGTGGCAAATTTCCTCAATGTTTGCATAACAGTAAATTATTTGATTTCTTCATCAATTTTAAAGCTTAATTTAGTGGCATATAAAATTCTGGGCTGGAAATTGTTCTGTTTAAGTAGATTGGAGGTAGATGACCATTGTCTCATGGTTTGGAAAGTTTCATTAGAGGAGTCTACAGTCACTCTGATGGATTTGCCCCTGTAAGTCAATTGGCACTTACTCCTGGCAGCTTGCAAAATCTTTTCTCTTGTTTTGACTTTGGACAGGTTCATCACGATGTGTCTTGGAGAAGCTCTGTTAGAGTTGAGGCAACCTGGAGTCCAACATCCTACTGAAAGAGTGTGTCAGAATCTTTGGTGATATATGGGAAATTTTCATTTATAATATTCTCTAGAATGGCTTCCATTTCTCTGGGGTATCCTTCTTCCCTTCTGGGATACCTATAACTTGTATGTTTGAACGCTTCATAAAGTCCCATAATTCTGTTAGTGAACGTTCTGCTCTCTCTCTCTTCTTTTCTACTTCTTTAGTATCTGAGTGATCTCAAGAGCTTTGTCCTCTACCTCTGAGATTCTTTCTTCTGCATGGTCTAATCTGTTATGGATACTTTCTATCGCATCTTTAAGTTCCCTAATTTACTGCTTCAATTCCTTTGGCTCTGCTATATCCTTTCTATATTCTTCATTATATTCTTCTCTTATTTGATTCTGTTTTTGGATTTTCTTTTGGTTATTTTCCACTTTCTCAGCAATTTACTTCATTGTTTTCATCATCTGTATTTTAAATTCCCCTTATGTCATTTCTAACATTTCTTTATAGGTGAAAGCCTCTGCAGTAGCTACCTCATGGTCCCTTGAGGGTTGGGGGCATTTCATGTTGCCAGGATTTTTCTGTTGATTCTTCCTCATGAGTGTTTTCTTTTATCTGTTTCCTTGCCCTAATTTTCCTTTCACTTCCTCTTGCTCTTTAAGTTACTGTGCCTCTTATCTAAGGTTTTGATGACTCCAGTTCTCCACTGCTTTTTTTCTCTTCTTGGGGTCCAGATGTCTCTTGCTATCTCCCTGTGTTCCCAAAGGGATGTTTCTGGGCAGATCCCACAAGCCAGAGATGCCTGGAATCTTCTTTCCCCAATCTCACTGCACCCAGTTGCAATGAAACTGTTACTCGGTTACCTTCTCACTCCACCCCAATTTAGGTTCATTAATTTGAAAGCAGATTGGAGTTATTTTTCTAGTGTCATCTTTTTATCCTTCCCCTTTTCTGTATTTTCTCTTTTCTGTTTCAACTTTGCAAAAGTCTTTCATAGTCTCCTCATGATTCCCACCCACATTAATGAATTGTCTGCTGATTGGAAAACAAGCAGTGTAGCATGTGATGGAGAATAACCTTGCTTCTACAGTGTTCACTGTGCCCCCTAGCTCCAGTTGGCCTTTTGACTCTCTTGTTTGCAGCATGAGAGGCATGAACTGGATGAGTCCAGTTAGTCCTATAGTTTTAACATTCCTTCTCTGCACATAATCCCTCAGGCCCAGGTTTTCTGTCACAGTAATTGTCACCCTCTCAAAAACATTTGTCTTCTTCTCCTACATTGTTAGAATAGTAAAGTGTGTTTATTCTCCATGGTTGACATGTAAAGACATTAAAGGGACATTTTTAACAGGATTCATCCCCCAAAACCACTTATCAAACGGCTATCAACTGAATTCAAGATTCACATTAATACAGTTAATTTCAGTATGGTTGAAGAATTTCCCCACATATTTATGTTATACTATGTAAGTGCATCATTTTAATCTAAGGCATTTTACAGATCACTGGCCTTGTCAAATTACAGAAAAGAGTCATATTCTTTCCTAAAAGAAGAAGACTAAAGAAAACCACTAATTAATAGAAGCTACTATTTTTACCATTCTCTGGAATTAGCCATGTTGTACCACTTATTGTTGCATATCAATCAACTCCCTGTTTCTATGTCTCTCTTCTAGCATTGCCAGATAAAATAAAAAAACTGTAAGTTATACTTAAATTTCAGATTTAAAATGTAAAAGTTTTTAGTCTATTCCAAATACTACATGGGCATCCTTATATTAAAAAATTTATTTATTTATCATAAATTTAAATTTAACTGGGCTTCCCAGATGAACAAGAAAATTCTTAAGTAAGGCCCTCTGTTTTGTTCCCTCCTGTTTTCCCAGTAAGCCTAGTGTCTTTATATACTACTCAATTTTAACTGAACTAATTAATAAAACTACAGACTAAACAAATATAAGATGGGTAGAACTTGCAAAATCATTTATAATTTAGTAGTTCACAACATGAAAGTAAGTCATTCAACTAAGCTAAACACAAATATGATTAGATCGAACTTGGTCATAGGTGATTATGCATAAATTTTTATTTAAATCATATATGAAAGGAATTATTCTGATGTCTACTTCAAATTCTTTATGAGTCTCTTAACTTCTTAATTCAAATGTTCAAATGTTAATATTAAGAATGGCTCCAGGCTCAGTGCCTATAGCTCAATGGGCTAGAGAGTTGGCCACATAAACTGGGGCTGGCGAGTTCGAACCTGGCCTGGGGCCTGCAAAACAACAATAACAACTACAACAACAACAACAAAATATCTGGGCATTGTGGTGGGTGCCAAAAGTACTAGCTACTCGGGGGGCTAAGGCAAGAGAATCACTTGAGCCCAACATGAGTTTGCTGTGAGCCATGATGCCACGGCACACTACTGAGGGTGACATCGTGAGACTCTGTCTGAAGAAAAAAAAAAAAAGAGTGGCTCCAATATACTAACTATACCATTTCTAAAAGAGGAAAAATACTGATTAACATAAGTAGGAGGGCAATGGAAATTTAATTGAACTGAGAAGAATTTATACTCCTTTTCGTAATATTTTCCCTTGACGTGGGTGACTGGTAGCTAAGGACATAATTGGGTTAAAATACCAATAAAATAAAATCATTTTCCACAGGAAATTTAAATTTTTTAAAATTCCACTTGGTAACAATAAAAAAAAAACATTCTGTACAAGTTTGACCATGATTTACATATAAATGGATGTGTATATAAAAACCAACAACGACAGCAACAAAAAATCTAAAATTGCCCTGTGTATTGTACTTGATATTATAAATTTACATTCTTTGATTTCTTTCTCTTTTCTCTAACTCTTAATCCAAAGTTCAGAATTTAATTTTAATAAACTTTTGCTATCTGCTGTAGACCAGTGTTTCAGAGCCTAGAAAAGCACATATCTACCTTTTTATAGAAGATAGTACACTTCTTCTATACCTGTGTCCATTTGTTACTTTCCAAATATGTTCTGGTAATAGACTCCACTAAGCTTCAGTTTACTCAATTGCAAGATATGGGTCAGGATTCTTGCCTCACATGGCTGTTATGGGGACCAAATGAGAACATATGCATCAGAATACAGCTATAGAGTGCTACAGCTATATTTGTCTCATATATTATTAATATGGTTCTTGTTTTGAGAAGACAGTAGATAAGCACAAGGACTATAAAGAGTACATCATTGGGATTCACTGTGGAAGCTGTTAATAAAGCATTTGTTTCTCAAATGGCCTCATTTCCCATGACAGAGAATGATTGCCCACTCTACTACATTTAGTTCTAAATCTACAAACATGCTTTGAAGATCTCCCTTGGCAGAAACCAAAAATATTGAAATGAAAGAGCTATGGTTCCTGCTTAAGTGTATGAATAAAATATACTTGCATTGAAACATGTATTTTCTCCCCACTTCTCTAACCAGAACTGGGAAAAATCCTTAAAAGAAAAAACCATGGGGATTGAATGGCTTAAAAAAAGCCACAATCCAAAGATCCACAAATGATTAAATTACTAAAAAATGTCATGTTTTGTACAAAGAAATTCTGTACCTGGAGGATGATGAGGGAAGAGGAAATAATCACCGTAAGAGCACCGGAGTTCATCAATCCTGGCCCTACAGACTTGTAACATAATGGGAGTGGAGTGGATGTTCACAATAGGAAGGAGTAAGGAACAATAGATAAGAGAGAATGGAGAATGATGATGCCAAAGAGAAATGAGGAGTATCCACATTTAAGAAAGAATAGGCATTGAGGTGTTACCCTGTCAGCAAGCTGTGCTTCCTTACACTTTCAGTAAAACAATGCCCTGGCTGGCTGCACAAATACTTAAAGTGGTTGATCAAAGATAATGTCTCCACTACAAAAATAAGGTGCACAATCAACAATTGGGAATAACAAGAGTTTACATGCAGCCAACACATAAAGACAAAATAAGGTCAATGAATCCAAGAACCTAGAGTGGGAGAAATAGAGGTAATAGAATTACCTAAATAGAAAATATTTTTAATAGCATAATTAGTACCTTCAAAAGCCAAAAAATAACAAATTATAGATCATGAAAGTTAAAAATTTGGTTGTTGAAAAAAGAAAAAAATGGGACTGATCAAGCTAACAAGCTTCTTCACAGCTAAGGATACAATTAAAGCAAATAGATAAACTTCAGAATGGGAGAAGCTATTTGATCCCATGTTACAAATCTGATAAAGGGCTAATATCCAGAATCTACAAAAAACTCAAACTAATAAACAAGAAAAGAACAAACAATCCCATTTATCATTGTGTAAGAGACATGAACAGAACCTTCCTCCAAGAACACAGGTGAATGGCTAAGAAACACGTGATTATATGCTCATTGTTTCTAATCAAAGAAATGCAAAACAAAACCACCTTGAGATATCACCTAACCCCAGTGAGAAGAGCTCACATCATAAAATCCTAAAGCTGCAGATGCTGGCATGGATGTAGAGAGAAGGGAATACTTATGTACTGTTAGTGGGATTGCAAACCAATACAGCCTTTTTAGAATGAAGTATGGAGAATCCTCAAAGGGCTAAAAGTAGACCTTTCATTTAATCACATGATCCCATTACTAGGTATCTACCCAGAAGAAAAGAAATCATTTTACCATAAGGACATTTGCACTAGAAGGTTTATTGCAGCTCAGTTTACAATTGCCAAGATGTAGAAAAAACGCAAGTGGCAAGTGTCCACCAACTCATGAATGAATAAATAAACTGTTGTATTTGTGTACCATGGAATACTATTTAGCCAGAAAGAAAATGGTGGACTTTACTTCCTTTGTATTAGCCTGAATGGATTTGGAGAACATTCGCTTAAGTAAAATATCATAAGAACAGGAAAGCTGTGGTAGATACGTTTGTAGTGTAAATTAGGCCAGGCACTCCTGGAAAACTTGTATGACAAAATTCAAAAGTTACTCAAAACACAAGATGTCTGACACTTGGAGGCTAAGAGCTAATATTCCAAAAAAATCCTATATGACCAGAGTTTGGGGTTTTGCCTATCCAGGAGCCATAATGCCTGACTGATATCGTGTGGCTACAAATAGAATATTTAGCAAAAAGATTTCCATTGTCTGAGTTCTGCCCAGGAATAGATAATAATCACCAAAGCGAGTTAAGTCAAAGTTTACCCTTTGTAATTCGCATGTTGCAATCACTTTATGTATTTACTTGATTCCTCCTCCCCTTGTTTCCCCAAGAATGATTGCCTTGATTTGAATAACTCAAACTGACTTTTGCTTTATGGGTTAAGCTAGATTTATGGTTTTTGCAAAATAAAAAACCCTGGAGAGATCTGCTGGAGGCTGCACCCAGCTGGCTGCACTTTATTTTGTGCTGCTGGCACAGTGCTTGCCTCTCTTGGGCTCCTTTCCATTATTTCATCTGGGATAACTGAGTTTGAGTCTTTCCTCACTTTGACTCCTCTCAGTGTAGATCCTGGAAAAAGCAGTGGGACTCCAGCCCCCACAGAGTATTAGCATCAATACTAATATGAAACTAATAGATGAGCAACTACACACCCACATTAAAAAAAAATTAAATTCAAGAAGGGGGGAGGAGGAAGAGGGCCAAGGAGAAGGGCGGAGAGAGAGGATTTGGTAAGCTTTCACCTTACCGACACCTCCTGGGTGAAGGGCTCAACTACAACTTGGACTTTAACAAATGCAAACAATGTAACCTAATCATATGAACCTTTATATTAATCTGAAATAAAAAAAAATTTGATTATTGAAATAAAAACCTTCAAAGATGTTCTGAAAAATAGGTAGGTCACAGAGAGCTGAAGATTGATGTCGTAAGGAAAGAATGGACCCAGTATACAAACAAACAAAGGAAAAGAATGAAAGACACCTTAAAAGACTTTGCAGAATTTCCAGTATTCCAACAGCCATTTAAGAACAGACCAAGTGGAGAAGAAATGATGTTTAAAGAAATGAGATAAGTAAACTGAGAAAGACATAAATCCTTAGATTAAAACGTCCTATAAAAGCTGAACAAGAAAAACATTTAAACACACTACCTATAGTGTGATTTTGGAATCCACAAAATTCTGAAGGAATATTTTAAGAACAAGAAAAAACTACCTACAAATGAGTAAGAATTATATAGAAAGATTTTAGTATAATAAGATATTCTGGAGGCAAAAAGATAGTGAAAAAATACCTTCAAATTTCAAGAGAAAGTTATTTTAACCCTAGAATTGCAATCATAGCCAAATTATGAAGATGAGTAAAAATATTTTACACATGCAAAGACTCAAATATTTATCACCAGAGCTCTTTCTGTAAGAGTTTGCTGAAGATTGATATCAGAAAGAAAAAATTCTAAAAGAAGATGTGGCATTTTAGAAGGAAAGAAAATGATAACCAAAGAAATTACTAAAATATACTGTGAAATTTGAAAATGTATTAACTAAATAGACTAAAACTTTCAAATGATAATAATAAAAGACAGAGAGAGAGGCCTAGGAAAAACAGCACAGAGATTTTTAAATGTACCATTTTTCCTCACTTGTCCAATTGGAGGATATACTGTAGTTAGAAAAATATTGAAAGACATAGGACAAAAAATTTACCGTTAAGAATATCATGAGAATCTAAAACATTCACATAAGTTAAGAGGAAAAGACAAAAAGATCAGAAAACAGAAAAAATGATCAAAGCATGCTAAATATGAAATATGAGGTAAAGAATAAGTTTAATGAAATAAATAAATGCATCAAAAATGAACAAGTTACATAACTTCATTAAGACAGAAACTCATTTTTTTAAAACTCAGGTATGTATTAGTTAATAATATCTATGGTGGAAAAATAATCAAAGCAACAATTTTCTCTGGGGATGTGAAGTATTGACTAGGAATGGACATAGGAAACTTTCTGGGATAATAAGAATGGGTCACGTCTTCATAGGCCATTGGGTTACCCAGGTATATGCATTTGTCAATTCAGCAAATGTACACTTTATTGCAAGCAAATTTTACGTAAAAAGAAAAATCTCTAGAGCCTGGCGCCTGTGGCTCAACGGGCTAAGGCGCCAGCCACATACACCTGAGCTGGCGGGTTTGAATCCATCCTGGGCCCGCCAGACAACAATGTCTGCATTGTTTGGCTGCAACCAAAAAAATGGCCGGGCGTTGTGGTGGGTGCCTGTTGTCCCAGCTACTTGGGACGCAAAGGCAGGAGACTCACCTGGGCCCAGGAATTGGAGGTTGCTGTGAGCTGTGATGCCATGACACTCTATCCAGAGTGACAGCTTGAGGCTCTGTCTCAAAAAAAAAATAAAAAAAGAAACATCTCTAGACAAATGTTGACATCTAGTTAATGATACACAAATTGAAGTATTTAACCAGAAGAATACTTTTTGTGGATAAACTGATGTCTACAAATTACTTGTAATATGTCAATAAAATAAATTGATTATGAATGGATAATTGATATGATAATGCAAGTATAATACAAGGTTAATAGCAACATATGTTGATAGCAGCATTATTCATATAGGCAAAAAGTAGAAACAACTCAAAATGTCCACCTATTAATAATGAGTAGATAAACAAAATGTGACATAGTCCTAGAATAGAATAGTCATACAATAGAATATTATTCATTCATAAAAAGAAATAAATACTGGTACCTGACGCAACACAGAGAAATCTTTAGAACATTATGCTGTGTGAAAGCAGTTAGACACAAAAGGTCACATATTACATGATTACATTTATATTAAATGTCCAGAATAGGCTGATGTCTAGAGATAAAAGTAGATTACACTTGAAGCAAATTATTAGCTGAGGCTTTTAGAATTTTCACAGGAGATGTTTTTAAGGGATAGTAATGGGGCCTAGGGCTGCCAATAGATAACCCTCTTCTTTTCCCTTTGGAAACACACACACACACACACACAAAACCAGGCTAGCCCTGTTCCACCACCACCAGGAGTAGGAGAACAGATGCGAAAAAGCCTGTCTACAGCTGGGCAGATCAAAAGTGAGAGCAAACACAGAAGTTCAATTCTGTCAGAAATTTGCTAAGCAGTTTTACAACTTCTCCTCCCCTTCTGTGACGAAGGGGTAGAGAATTAAAATTGTTTCTCACATTGCATTTGCTATTGAATGGGAGGAAGTAGAAATTCATTTCTATTTTCAGAAACATAAGAATCAGATGTTATGTGTTTTTCCCATTAGAGAGCTGTCTGTCCGAAGTTGTTTCTTATAACCATGCACATATCCACAACATTTTGCAGTTTGCAAAGAATCGTCTCATCCTTATCTCATTTGGTCCTCATGGGGTTCTTCTGGGATGTAGTTAAGGTGGGAAGTTCAAAACAAGAATTTTGGAAGTAATTCCAAACCTCTGAATTCTAAAATAAACATAGTGACTCCCATGATGTTGCTGTTACAGAATTTTAGGTTATAATAAATGTTTCGTTTGTCATAACATTTCAATCCATTTTACTTTATTTTACAATAATACGGTCAGTAAATAGAGACACCAAAAAGCAGAAGATGAAAAATCAATGGAACTAGATATGCATAAATAACCAAACAAATCATCCCTGTCCTCAACTCCCTCCTCTTCCATTAGCATCAACACTTGCCAAGAACCTTGGGCGTCGCTTACATCCTCCCCTCTTTCATCCCACACATCTACCATGTTCTGACAAGTACTCCTCATCGATTGTGATACCCACCACTGCCTCCTCTCTCCTCTCACAGGTCTAGTAACAGATTTCCCTGCCTACACGTCTATAATTTTTTTTCTCTCCATAGTCTACTGTACAGATAAATGACCTTTCAAAAATATAAAGCTGATTAGCACTTCTTCCCACCTGTGGTGGAAGATGCTGTCAAGGGGGAAAAACTACAGCAATTTTCAGCTAATTCTTTCCTTAACACTCCCAACTAAAGAATGTAATTGTGTTCGCTCAACTCCCTTGTGCCTGGTAATAGCCATGGTTCTCATTTTGGGCCATGAACTATAAGGAATTCTGTTGTGTGGCTTCCAGGAAAGTTTTACTTATTTTTTTTATTTTGTATTTTATTTTGATTCATTTACTTCAATTTTATTTATTTATTTATTTATTTATTTGAGACAGAGTGTCAAGCTGTCACTCTGGGTAGAGTACTGTGGCATCATAGCTCGCAATAACCTCAAACTCTTGGGCTAAAGCGATTCCCTTGCCTCAACCTCCCAAGCAGCTGGGACTATAGGTACCCGCCACAGCACCTGGCTATGTTTGTTGTTGTTGTTGCAGTTGTCATTGTTGTTTTAGCAGGCCCAGGCCAGGTTCAACCCTGCCACCCTCAGTGTATGTGGCCGGCACTCTACCAACTTAACTACAGGTGCTACCTACGTATTTATTTATTTGAAACAGAGTCTCACATTGTTGCCCTTAGTAGAGTGCCATAGCATCATAGCTCACAGCAACCTCAAAATCTTGAGCTCAAGAGATCCTCTTGCTTCAGTCTCTCAAGTAGCTAGGACTATAGGCACCCGCCACAATGCCTAAAAATTTTCTATTTTTAGTAGAGACAGGGTCTCACTCTTACTCAGGCTAGTCCCAAACTCCTAAGCTCAAGCAATCCACCCACCTCAGCCTCCCAGAGTGTTAGGATTAGAGGCATGAGCCACCTTGCCAGGCCTGAAAGTTTCACTTTTTTAAGAAAGGGATTTGTGCATTACACTATCTCAACACCAGCCAGCGTATTACTCTCTTGTTCTGAAAGGTTCTTGTGGAAATAGCATGATTGCACTTCCCCCTGGCATAGGGATTGGAACTCATTTGCAGGAGCCTTCTCTTTCTGCTACTGACTCTGTTTCTGATTATTATCTTTTTTTTTTTTTTTAAGGGACAGGGTCTCTCTGTCACCCAGGTTTGAGTGTAGTGGCACAATCACAGCTCACTGTGACTTCAAACTCCTGATATCAAACCATCCTCTTGTCTCAACTTCCTGAGTAGCTGGGACTACAGACACCTGCTACAGCACCTGGCTATTTTTTATGTTTTGTAGAGATAGAGTGAAGGGGTTTTGCTATGTTGCCCAGGCTGTTCTCAAACTCATGAGCTCAGGTAATCCTCCAGTCTCTGCCTCTCAAAGCACTGGAATTACAGGTGTGAGCCATTGCTCCTGGCTTCAATTATTACCTTTTTAAGACATATTTACTCCCCTAATTAATTTTTTTGTCTCAGCAGATGTAATCATTTACCCACATATCGCCTAGTAACAGCAGGTCTGCTAATGCTTCTCCCAGGAAAACTTCACAGCATTTGAAGGGTAAAGAATAGGATTATCCTTGCCTCCTGGAAATGAAATAACATTTACATTTAGTCCACATTTGGCTTCATGGGTAATGTTATGACCCACCTTAAAGTAACTTTAGGAATACATACTGTCAATTTTAATGATGCAATATTTTGCCTTGTTCATTTATTTAATCTTTCTTGGACACATGTAAATTTTAAACCAAGTCTGATATCACTGTATCAAGCAAAATGGAAAAACTCTGGAAAGTGAGAAATTTCTGGAGTTGTATTATTTTATTCTTTCCTACCCCTCCTTCTCATCTCCAGATCTTATAAATTGTTCCAGTGACTTCACTTTCCCTTGTATTTAATTGTTTGAATGAGTAAACAAATCCCTAAACCTTTTTTCAAGGTCGGGTGCAGGGGCTGATGCCTGTTAATCGTCTGGGAGGATCAGCACTCTGGGAGGCTGAGGTGAGTGGATCACCTGAGCTCAGGAGTTCAACATCAGCCTTAGCAAAGCAAGACCCCCATCTCTACTAAAAAAATAAAAAAAACTAGCTGGGCATTGTGGCAGGTACCTGTAGTTCCAGCTACTTGGGAGGCTAAGATAAGAGGATTGCTTGAACCCAAGAGTTTGAGGTTGCTGAAAAAAGAAAAATGTTTAACACGTGATGAAAAACATTTTTAAATCCCATTCCAATTTTTTTAAATAAATTTATTAAATCATAATTGTGTACATTGGTGCAATCATAAGGCAGAGTGTGCTTCATGTACAATCAGAAACATTTTGATCATACTGTGAGAGCTAGCCTTCATGGCATTTTCTTTCTTTTTTTTTAAAATAATTTTATTAAATCATAATTGTGTACATTGGTGCAATCATAGGGCAGAATGTGCTTCATATCCAATCAGAAACATTTTGATCGTACTGTGAGAGATAGCCTTCATAGCATTTTCTTAATCACTATATGAAGACATTGATACTCTACATTTAATAAGTTTCATCAGTACCCTACTAAGATGCACTGCAATTAGTGGGATCGCACCATTCCAATTTTTTAATGAAACTACTGCTCTGAGAGTGAAAAGGAATGTGGTATAACCTGTAATGTTATTGCTTGTTCATTTGCTAGAAGAAAACATATACCATAATCTAAAGAAATATGTTTAAGCGGCCAAACTGATGGTCTTCCAGACCTTTTGTTGTACTCATTTGGATTGCTTCTCCCATGGTAGTACTGTCGCAATCCCAGTTACAGCAGTTTGTAGTGCCCTGGGACTACCAGCAATGGCAGATTGCAATCCTCTTGCCAGCAATGCACTGGCCCTTGCCTTCAAGCAACCCTACCAAAGCCATTTTAAGAGATTTCTTTCTTGTGGGAAAAAGGTTAAATTTCTTATATTAGTTATCATGTACAAGGGGAATGTGTCATGTCTGACTTCAATGGGTGGCCTGAGTTCCTTGATGGCTATTCATTTTAGGAAACCAGTAGCTGCTATCTAGGCATATGAGTTAAAGCAACTGACTTAATCTGCATACTCCTTCTGAGCTCCTACCTGTGTTTTTTAATGGCATCTACATGACCCATTTTAATTTTTCCTCTAAATTTCTAAAAAACATTCTGAAACTGAGTGCTTTATAAATGCATGATTTTTATATCGTCATTTAAATCTCATCTGTGTAATATAGCAAGGCCAGTGGGTATGGTCCCAAATTTTTAAGTATACAAACAACTGAGGATAGGAGTCTTACTCCACTTCCAATATTCAATAACTCTTTGCTGTGCCCATTACACAGATTTACATTCTTTTCAGTGAGCTGCTGACTTCTATACAGCAATGTAGTCCTCAACCTAGGAACAGTGAACAAGGCCTTGCCTTAGCTAAGAAAAAAAAGTATAAGGTTCAGACAGTGATAGAATCATGGAGGCCCTCAGAGGCCTATATCATTGTCCCTGCAGACAATTAAGCAGCCTGCTCCTCCCAGAATATACTCTTGGGTATACTACTTTTGCTTTAAGAGGGAGTCTGCGGAGCTTCTCTTTCCTTCTCTATTCAACTATCTCTTTGGCATTACCCAAGATACAACTGATATTACAGGCTTCAAATTACTTGATGTCTTTTTATGGTAAGTTTGTTTTTAAGCAACACTAAGTAACAATCTACTGTTTTTCAAATGGGAAGTTTTTTAGTCCCAAACTAGAGTGGCATCCATTAAGTAATGCATTTGATTTCTTCCAAAAGCTCCAGTCTGTATATATTATGATTGTAGAAATTTTTAATATTACCTAAGCAATTAGTTCATAAAAGCTGGGTAAGACTGCTCATGTTAATATTTCTAAATGTTTGTTTGTGTTAAAAAAATCCATTATAACTCAAATTTCTTTCTGGTGACTTGCAAGTAAGGTTCAACAAAATACTTTTTTTATTTTCTTTTATATCTACCAATTTCAGGAACTTTTATTAAATATTTACATTGAAGTTGTTGGGGTTTTTAAATTTTTTTTTAAGTAAATTTATTTCAGGTTAATGTGAGGGTACAAACAACCAGGTCAAAATATTTGATTTTGTTTGGTAGAGTCCCTCTTGTGGTTATGTCCCACATACAAAAGATGTGTCAAACACCCCCACCCTGTGCCCATTCAGTGAGAACACTCTAACCTCTTCCCTTTCCTTCATTTCTCCTCCCCCAATTTGGTTTGAAATGAGTTTTTCACCTATGAGGGCATCCATCAGATCACCTACTGGCTTCATATTGATATTGAGTACATTGGATAATTGCTTTTCCATTCTTATAATACTTTACTAAGAAGAACGTATTTCAACTCCATCTAGGATATTACAAAAGATGTGAAGTCACCATCTTTTTATGGCTGAATAGTATTCCATGGTGTGCATGTACCACAGTTTGTTAATCCATTCCTAAGTTGGTGGGCATTTAGGTTTTTCTACATCCTGGTGATTGTAAATTGAGCTGTGATAAACAATCTAGTGAAAATGGCCTTATGATAAGATATTTTTTTTTCTTCTGGGTAGATGCCCAATAGTGGGATTGTGGGGTCAAATGGGAGATCTAATTTGAGATCTCTGAGGAGTCTCTATACTGCTATCCACATCTGAGCCAGCATCTGTAGCTTTGGGACTTTATGATGTGGGCTAATCTTATGGGGTTTATTGCATTTCTCTGATGATTAGGGATGATGGTATTTTTTCATATATTTGTTAGCCATTTGTCTGTCTTCCTTAGAGACAGTTCTATTCATATGTCTTGCCCAGTGATCTATGGGATTGTTAGTTTTTTGTTGTTGATTCATTTGAGTTCTCTGTAGATCCTAGTTACCAAGCCTTTATACGATTTGTAATATGCAAATATCTTTTTCCATATCAAAATAACTGAAGTTATCAGAAGAACCAGTCTTTTTTTTTTATGGCCTTTTGACTGAATTTTTTTTTTTTTTTTTTTTGAGACAGAGCCTCAAGCTGTCACCCTGGATAGAGTGCCGTGGCATTACAGCTCACAGCAACCTCCAATTCCTGGGCTCAAGTGAGTCTCTTGCCTCCGCCTCCCAAGTAGCTGGGACTGCAGGCGCCCGCCACA
>CAUYRH010106139.1:0-18087 GCA_963574655.1 Perodicticus potto | reverse complement strand
CTTGAAGCTCTGTCTCAAAAAAAAAAAAAAAAAGAATTGTCAGAAGACACACACACACATAATATGGAACTGTTTCTTCCGTAAATGTGTCAAAGTTCCTGATATCATCTGGTCCAGCCCCATTAGGATTAAATGGTGGTGAAATCTTCTTTTGTACAGGGTCAGTCCAGCTGAGTGATTTAAAAAAAGGATGATTCTGAATTTCAAGAAATTCTTCAGCACTGAGTCAATTTTGCCTGTCTTTTACTAGGCGTTCCTCCAGAATGGAGCAGACTGTGAGGCTCACTCCCGGCCTCAAATTTAGGGGTTTGTGAAGGATATTGTCACACATTTCAGCAACATCTTGGCAATAAGAAGGAGGCAATCCATACAGCATTTCATACAGAACAGCACCAAGGCACCACCGAGGCTGTTTTCTGATTACTTCAGGTACAAGTTACTCCCCTGTCCCACAAAATGTGGTGGTGGTATCAGAAACAGCAATTCCTTCCTTACAAGCCCAAAATCTGTTAAGACAACATGTCCTGGGTGGCGCTGTGGCTCAGTGAGTAGGGCGCCGGCCCCATATACCGAAGGTGGCAGGTTCGAACCCAGCCGCAGTCAAACTGCAACAACAACAATAAAAAATAGCCAGGCATTGTGGCAGATGACTGTAGTCCCAGCTACCTGGGAGGCTGAGGCAAGAGAATCACTTAAGCCCAAGGGTTTGAGGTTGCTGTGAGCAGTGATGCCATGGCACTCAACCAGGGGTGACATAGTGAGACTCTGCCTCAAAAAAATTAAAAAAAAATAAGAAAAAGACAACATGTCCTACTGAATCCAGAAGAATATTTTCGGGTTTCAAGTTTCTGTACACTATTTTTATGGACTATAAGTAATCCAATGCACTGGCAATTTTTTTGTTTCTTTTTTTTTTTTAATCTTATAATGCTTTATCTTTATTCCTAGCATTTATCAATATGACGGTTGTTTACTTTGATTTAGTGCTATGCACTGGCAATTTCAACAGCATAAAACGTAGCTGTGTGTTCTCTCCATAAGTGAAAAAACAGCTCCCCACCATTAACAAAATCCAGAACACAGTAAAGCTTTTCAGTTGTTTGCAAAGAATAATGTAATCCAACCAAAAATGGATGTTTCACATTTTTTTTAAAGTTTTTTTGCGGTTTTTGGCCCAGGATGGGTTTGAACTCCTCACCCCTGGTATATGGGGCTGGCACCCTACTCCTTTGAGGCACAGGCGCCACCCGATGTTTCACAATTTTCAAAAGCACATTACGTTCAGCCATAATATGTTTTTGCTCTTTTCTGTTGAGAACTATTTTTTTCTGTAACACTTTGACAGCATAAAATTTTCCATCCAGTTTGCATTTTGCAAGAACCTTTCCAAAGCAGCCTTTTCCAATACATTTTAAGAAATCAAAGGCAGTTGGTTTAGTATGAGGATTTCCAGATGGTCCCAGGTTGATGTTCTGTGAGGTAGAGTGTAGCTTCTGAATACTTCTTTCATACTCATCTCCAGATGGATCTGACTGATGTTTTGGACTGTCCATTTGAAGGAATGCTTTGACATCTGGATGGTTATAGAGCTCTGGATGCCTAACAGTTTTTGAATGAATTCATTCAATCCTGCTGTTCTTTTTTTTTTAGAGACAGAGTCTCACTTTGTTGCCCTTGATAGGGTGCTGTGGAGTCACAGTTCACAGCAACCTCCAGCTTTTGGGCTTAGGCAATTCTCTTGCCTCAGCCTCCCAACTAGCTGGGACTATAGGCGCCTGCCACAAAGCCTGGCTATGTTTTTTTGTTGTTGTTGGGGATTCATTGAGGACACAAGAAACCAGGTTACATTGATTGTATTTGTTAGGTAAAGTCCCTCTTACAATTGTGTCTTGCCCCCAAGACCAAAAGGTGTGTCACACATCAAGACCCCACCCCCCTCTCCTTCCCTCTCTCTGCTCTTCCTATCTCCCACCCCTCCCTCCTTCTTTCTCTCTATTCTCCCCTTCCCCAACCCACACCATGTCATTAACTGTCATTAATTGTCCTCATATCAAAACTGAGCACATAGGATTCATGCTTCTCCATTCTTGTGATGCTTTACTAAGAATGTGTTCCACTTCCATCCAGGTTAATACAAAGGCTGTAAAGTCTCCATTTTCTTAAGTCTGAATAGTATTCCATGGTGGTCATATACCACAGCTTGTTAATCCATTCCTGGGTTGGCGGGCATTTAGGCTGTTTCCACATTTTGGTGATTATAAATTGCCAGTATCTGCAGTTTTGAGATTTTTTTTTTCTTTTTTTTCTTTTTAGTTTTGAGATTTTTGTGATGTGGGCCATTGTCCCTGGGGTTAGATGGTATCTCAGGGTGATGTTGATTTGCATTTCTCTAATACTTAGGTATGATGAGTATTTTTTCATATGTTTGTTAGCCATTCATCTGTCTTCTTTTTTTTTTTAGAGACAGAATCTCACTTTATCACCCTCGGTAGAGTGCTGTGGAGTCACAGCTGACAGCAACCTCCACCTCCTGGGCTTAGGCGATTCTCCTGCCTCAGCCTCCCGAGTAGCTGGGACCACAGGTGCCCCCCACAATGCCCAGCTATTTTTTGTTGCAGTTTGGCCCGGCCGGGTTTGAACCTGCTACCCTCGGTATATAGGGCCAGTGCCTGTCTTCTTTAGAGGTTCTATTCATGTCTCTTGCCCATTGATATATAGGACTGTTGGCTTTTTCCATTTGGATTAATTTGAGTTCTCTATAAATCCTAGTTATCAAGCTTTTGTCTGATTCAAAATATGCAAATATCCTTTCCTATTGTGTTGATTTGCTTTGGTTGTTGTCTCCTTAGCTGTACAGAAGCTTTTCAGTTTAATTAAGTCCCATTTGTTTATTTTTGTTGTTGTTGCGATTGCCAGGGTAGTCTTCTTCATTGCAATTGCCAGGGCAGTCTTCTTCATGAAGTCTTTCCCCAGGCCGGTATCTTCCAGTGTTTTTCCTATGCTTTCTTTGAGGATTTTTATTGTTTCATGCATTAAATTTAAGTCCTTTATCCATCTTGAATCAACTTTTGTGAGTGGAGAAAGGTGAGGGTCCCGTTTCAATCTTTTACATGTGGATATGCAGTTCTCCCAGTTCCATTTATTGAATAGAGAGTCAAGGCTGTAAGGCATTTTAGTCCCTTTAGGCTACTCAGTCACTAGATTACTCACTCCCTGCCTGATCCTTGCTCTGCAACCCTGAGGGTGGAGCTTGCCAGGCAGTTCTCCCACATTAGCTCTGCATGACCCATAGCCGAACACTATTAGCTCCATCCGGCTCAGTGGCTCAGTCTTGGGCCCTAGACAATGCTTAAAGTCCTCTGCACTACTGCCCAAGTTCTCCCAAGGTAGTTCAACTGAGTGCAAAGTCCAAAAAAACCAAAAAAGCTCACAAGTAAGGCCCCTCCAGTTTGCAATCTCACTGCTGCTGACAGGATTAGAGCGAATGAACACACGCAATCACTTGCCAGTTCTCCATTGCTTTTGTCCTCCTCATGAGGTCCAGAAATATCAGGCAGACTCCCTATGTCCCCAAAGGGATGTTTCTGGGCAGATCCCACCAGCCAGAGATGCCTGGAGTCTTCTCTCCCCAGATTCACCATGCCCAGTTGCAAGGAAGCTGATACTTGGCTGCCATCTTGCTCCTCCCTCTGGCTCAGGGCACTCTTGAGCTCCAGATGAACTGAGGAATCTCCACATTCAACCAGAATTTTTATCTTCAGAGAGGAGCTACAAAGTCCCATACTAACATCTTAACTCTAATTCTCTTCAAATGATTTGAGCTCCTCCAACTAGCCCAGAAAGAGATCCTATATTCTCTCTGTCTGGAAGCATCTGGCATCATTGTACAGGCTTCCTTCTCCCCAAAATATGATGCCTTGGAATAAAGACTATTTTGAATTAAAGGATCTCAGAGATTAATAGGTCTTTGAAAGGGGCTTCCATGTCTGGCTACATGAATCGGACTGACCTGATCAAAAGATCAAAGGAGCATTGACTTCCTGTCACCTCTCAGTTATCTCAAATATATAGCAGGAAAGAAAGAATCCAAAGAATGCAAGCAGACTTGGCCCAAATTACTTGAAACATGTCAAGTCTCTCTGGCTAATTTAATTAGCAAAGAGAATCGTTTACATCAATTCGTCTCCTCCCCTCCATTTGTCCTCCCAGCACCATTTGTCACTTTTAAACAGTTACCTGTGCTCCTCATTTCCCCTTCCCTCCAAAAAGACAGGTATAAAAATATCTGAACTTCATTGGGAAATTGGGTAACCACTCTGTGATTCTCTTGGGCCTGGTGTTGGTAAATAAACCTTTCCTTTATTATCTGACTTAATTGTGAGTTGATCTTTCAGTGGACTTTGGGAGAAAGAGCAAGTCTTCCTGACCTCTACTAGTTTTCAGACATTATTTCATCAAGTATTATTTCTGACCTTTTCACTCTCATCTCCTTCTGGAATGTCCAATATGCATGTGTTGTTTTGTTTGATGGTGTTCCATAGGTCTCTAAGGGTATACTCATTTTTCTTTGTTCTTTTTTTCCCTGTTCATCAAACAGGATAGTCTCAGCTGACTAACCTTCACATTAGCTGATTGTTTCTTCCACCTATTGCAATCTGTTGTTGAGCTCATCCCATGAATTTTTTGTTTTAGTTATTACAATACTTTTCAAATTCAGAATTTCTATTTGGCTCCTTTTTTATAATCTCTAACTTTTTCTTGACATTCTTTACTTGGTGAGACCTCATTCTCCTACTTTCCTATAGTTCTTTGAACATACCTAAAAATAGCTGATTAAGATTGTACCCCTTTCAAGGATGCAAAAAGGAAAAAAAACTTATTTAAAGTCTATCTGGTAAGTTCATTGTCTGAGTTTTTTTGGGTAGAGTTTCTATTATTTACATATTTTTCACCATGCTTGAAATTTGTTTTGGCTACTATTTGCTGTTGTTTGTTTAGTTACTTTTCTGAACTAATTTTGAAGCTTGTATTGTTTTTTATATGTGGCTGCTGAAGTCTCTTTTTAGTTAGCCTAGTGGTCATTTCATGACTGGTCAGAGATTTTCCTAGACTTTTGGAACCAGTCTTGCTGAGGGCTCTGTGTGCATGTTGAGGCCTTTGGTATTCAGTCAGGCAGTTGGCAACACTGCTTCAGCCTTCACTTTCTAGAGAGCCTCAGGGTCTGCTAGAGGTGAGAGCCTCAGGTCTTTCCTAAGCATGAGCACAGATTTTGGTGTGCAGAATCTGGTGCATACCATGCCTTCTGAATTCCTGGGGCTGTGTCAGAGTTTCTGAAGGTGCCTGTAGACATTTCACTTCAGTTTTCCTTTTAACCTCTGTGGTTAGCCTATTGTTTTCCTCAAGAGTTATCCACTGCCTCAGATAGTCAAAAAGTTAAACAATTAACCTCTAAATGTTTTCAATAAAATCCTATCTCACTGGAAAAGGCCTTTTGTAGAGACAAGTGGTGAGCTCCAAGTTATGTTAAATAAAGAGAGCCTTAAAAATAGGTCTTCCAGAGACCCACTAGGCCAGTCAAATAATGACAATTCTCTGAGAATGAGGCATTCAAGGAGCAACCCCTGTCCTGCGCACTCCAGTGGCTACCACATGGCTGGCTCTACTGGGAACTCTTGGTTTTCAGGCTGCCCCAGAGCTGAAGAGTGGAGGGTGAATAGAACAAATTAAAATGCTGTAAAGCTCGCTGTTCCTACTGAGATTCAGCTATTTTCTTGAAAAAAATGCTTCTTGTATTGCTGCAAACTTTTGATTGATTCCAGAGTTCTGGAAAAGTTTGTTGAGACAAGTTTTCCAGTTTTCTGGTCGTGTTGCAGGAAGATGAGGTCCGTCGGAGAGAAAGAGTACCCGAACACTATGTTTATAAGAGGAAGGGCTTTATTCACCAGCTGGGAGCTTATGGCATAGAAGAATTCTAAATGGCCATGCTCCCCAACTGGCTTGGTCTTTCCCTTTTTATCAACAGCCAAATAGTTCCACCCCACAGGTACCCTTCTTATTGGCCAGTTTGAATCAAGCGAGAGATGCTATTCCAGCCCCTACAGAACTACAGTATTTAACAGAACTTGGAAATTTCCAAGTTCCAGGAAGTTAAGTTTACAAATTCCCAAGAGCTGAGTCACCATAGAGAGGACCCTGCAAGTGTATCCTTGTGGTCTCCTTGAGAAGACATGTTCTTCCAGACCTCACCCTTCTCAGGTGACCTCATCCCTCACCCTCTCTCAGTTGTTTTAATGAAGAAAAGAATTTTCATAGGTCCATATTCTACCATTTTTGCTGATGTTATCTTATCATGCTTTTAATAGATAGAAATTTTAATGTAGACTTTTAAAAGCATTTTAAAATGTAAAGCTAAGCAATGACTATTTTGTTTTTAGCTGCATCTGCTTTCCCTCAGGGTTGATAATAATAATAGTAATAAGAAGATAACATTTATTGGCTGAGGTTGGTGGTCATGCCTGTAACCCTCTGGGAGGCTGAGGCTGATGGATTGCCTGAGCTCACGGGTTTGAGACCAGCTTGAGCCAGAATGAGACCTCGTCTCTAAAAATAGCTGGGCATGTGGTGGGCACCTGTAGTCCCAGCTACTTGAGAGCCTAAGGCAAAGAGAATTGCTTAAGAGTTTGAGGTTTCTGTGACCTGTGACCCCACAACACTCTACTGAGAGTGACAAAGTGAGACTCTGTCTCCAAAAAAAAAAAAAAAAGAAATTATTAATAGCCATGTACCAAGCACCATTCTAATAATTTTACCTGTATTACCTCAGTCAATCTTCAGAATACCGTGAGATGGATACTATTATTATACCGGTTTATAAGTAATGAGAATGCAGCACAGGAGTTTACACAGCTTCCTTAAGCTCTATAAGAACTAACTGGGGAGCCTGGATCTCAGCCCAGGCTGTCTGACTCTGGAATCAAGGATTGTGAGGCAACGTGGAAGGATAATTACGAAAATGAAAAAACCTCTCAGTTTATATTTGTAAAACATAACCCACTGGATAGGCCTTTGTTTTATTGAAGACAAGATTACTTTTAAGTGTAAGAAGCATTCATATCATATATTTCTTATTGTATAGTGTCAAGTAATTTTAATATCTTTGATAGAGGCAAATTATTAAAGATACCACTACAGATTCTTTAATTTTAAATTTTATTAGAATTTTTATATAAACTTTTTAACAAATTAAAAACAACATCCTTTACCAGACAATATTTCTGCCTTTTGTTTGAGTAAATACGATCATTGTACCTTTAAGATCCCGTAAGGTGCTGAAATCTTTTTGAGACATTTGTTTAGTTTGTCCATTCTCAATTCTACAGGACTCTCAGAGGGTTTACTTTGTGCCAGATACTGAGGATGTGATGGTGAACAAAGCAGATCCTGCCAGCATGAGGCTCAGAGTGGTGGGGGAATTGGGAAGTAATAACGCACGTGATTAGCCTCAGCAAAGAGGAAACACAGATAAGACAATGATGGCTTTGCAGGATGAGAGACCAGAGCTACTCTTAAGGACTGTAGAAAGCAGCTTTGAGAGTGGGGCATTTAAAACAGTGGGAAGTTCAGGCAGAGGAAAGAGACACAGGAAGCCAAGAGGTCCAGAAATGATGAAGCAGTTTGTGGGGGGCAGAAAATAGAAACTGATGGGGAACAGCAGACAAGGAGATAAGAGGATCTTGTTTGTTTAAAAGATTTGTTTAGATGGCTTAAAGTCCCCAAAGAATAACATACTATATCTATATGTAAACGTTATTTGAGCACATCATTAAGAGATGGCCGGAGGGCAGCCTCTGTGGCAGGATTCTGTTTTCTGGCTGGTAGTCTTTAATGAAGAATTGCCTACATTCCTCAGCAAAACTAAAATCTATCTAAAGGTGTTGCAAGACAGAAGGATAAAAGGTTAATGAGAAAACTGGTAGAAGTAAGTCAGAATATAGAACTTGAAAGAGAGACAGGAACAAACAAAGGCCTGGAGATGACAATATGGCTGAAGTCACTCCAAGGTGTTCTCTGACTGCTGGCTTTTCTGGTCAGTTATTTTATAACTTACCGTCTTTATAAGTCTTTGAGGTATTACATTTCTCTCTTTAATATGAGAAATCAAAGCTTAGGAAATACAAATGACTTCATTCATTCAATAATTACTTAATGACAAGTGCTTTCTAGGTGCTGGTTCATCAGTCAACCCAACTGGAGCTAATATTCTAGCAGGAAGAGTTCATACAGCTGATAAACTGAAAACAAGGTTCTTTTGAGCTAGAAAGAGACTCTATACTTCTGTTGCATCACACAGAATTAAGGCTATTTTTTTTTTCTTAAAAATAATACAGAAGGCCCTTGACTGGTTCACCAATAATGAATTAGATTCTGTTGTTGGTTCAACTGAGTTCTCCCTTATTTGCTGTGATTATAACCCAGGGACCTTATTTCTCACTCTAATTGACACTATTCCAAAGATACTCAATGAGAGGCTGATTTACCCCTCTGGTAATGTAGTTAGAGTCTGGATACTATATCCCAGCTGTGAGTTGCTATTGGCTCCATCTCCTATTCTTTGGTTTCCTTCCTTCCTTCCTTCCTTCCTTCCTTCCATCCTTTGCAGTTTTTGGCCAGGGCTGGATTTGAACCCACCACCTCTGGTATATGGGGCTGGTGCCCTAATCCTTTGATTTCTTATTTCCTTTTCTATTTGAGGCCTTCAGAAAGGAGACTTCAAAAGTCATCCCCTGTCTTGCAGCAACATTAAAGATTCCCCAGGGCCCAGATGCCCACTTGAATGTGTTTTCCTTGCTGTTCTGTCATAGCTCAGATCTTTGATTGCAAAGATGCATACCTTCCCTAGACTTTCAAATTCTCACTTCCCCTCTGCTGTCAGCTCAATACTCTTGAATTTGGGAAATGTGAAATGTTATCACATATTGCACATTCAAAGAGGATCAAATCAGAAAGACTCCCACAAAACTGCTCTTTTAGAGGGTTTAACTTTTGAAAACACTGATCCTTTGAGAGAGTGAAGAGGGAACACATTGGGAGGAGAAAGAAAAGGTAAGGTTGTCCTCCAGGTCTTTCTTTTGAAATGTTTTCCTAGATTGTAATTAGGATAGAGGAGAAGGGGATAGAAGGGGAACAAAAGGATATTTTTGTTTTTGTTGTTTTGTACTTATTCTACGTTCTCAAAAATACAGCCTCAGCACATTTACAACATACTTCACCCATGAGACTTCTCTGTTCACATCTGACAAGCTGAACTTCTTTATAGGGCTTTTTAAATGTACTCTCCTTTAAACTCTGTAAAGTCTAAGACTATGTGTACTTGTGTATTTGTATTACTCTGTTGTTAGTATTAGCTGAGTTTACAACTAAATATCACTACAACTACTTTATCAGAAAGAAAGAATATTTTCTAGGGAGATTATAGGTGAAAAGCCTATATGTGCCTTTAAACAGACACATGCTGTGATAGCAAGTTAAAAATCTTTCTGTGAGTTGGAAAGGAGAGACCAGGATAAAACTCCATAATGACCTAAATGACCTTGTCACCTAGGATGTAAAACTCTGGTGAACAAAGGCCAGGTGGTGGAGGCAGGCCTTGCAGGCAAGTTTCCTGTATATCTTGGGAATTTCCAGACCACTCCTTAAAGATAGATAACTGCCTCCAGGTGGTTTGTTGAGGGTCAGGCATTCAAACAGCCTTCTCCCCCAGAGCTCTGTTTTGTGGTTTGGTTTTAACTATAGAAGTTAGAATGGTTTTATGTAAAGTTAAGATGAATGTTTATCAGTTAATCAATAGATTGTTAGGCACCAGGCCGAAGAGGACCTGGTCATGAGATTTGGAGTCATAGGATTATTGATTAATAGTGTGTAAGTGTTGTACTGCCTATATAAGCAATGTTAAAAAAGATTCTTTGCTACATGCCTAAGAGAGCTTGTAGCCTCCCGTATTTCATACAATTCCTTCAGCAGGTCTTAGCCTCTGTGATGTCACTGTGCACCCCAGATTCCAGCAACAGAAGATGCTCTACTCAAAAGAGGAATAGAGTCCTGGCAGCCCTGGTGGACATGGCCTCTCTCTGCCCTGTGCTGTTGTGTATTATCTTGATTTCAGCTCACATAACTTCCCTACAGTCTCTCTGTGACACTTGCTAAGGAGAGCCATATCTGCCAAATTCAACCAGTTTTCTATCTCATAAAAACAAACATAACTAGAGCACACAAGAGATTGATGACTGTAACTGAGAGAAGATTCACTTCAAAATTGTGAAGTGCACAATTTCAGGTTTGACTCATCACCTAATGCACCATTTTCCTGTATTCTCAAGAGAAGACACATACATAGTTTGCTTTCTTTCTCAGTAGACATTGGAAACAATTCAGCATATTCATTGAAACTTTGCATTAAAACAAATTACGCAGTCATAGCTCTGTAGTCCACATAATTTTGAAGAGTTGCTTCACTTTTGGAGGTTAGAGTATACTCTGAAGTCCTGTGGATTCTACCTTGAAAATATTGCATAACACATCCTGTCACCAGTCCAACTTCATTGATATTACTCCTGAATATGGGCTTCTCTCACCTGGACTTCTATAGTAGTCTCTTAATTGATTTCCCCATTTTCCTCTCTACAATCCATTCTCCATTCATCAGCCAGAGCTAAAATATCAATTCTCTACATTTATCTGTTTGACACTGTCCTGTGGGTTCTGTTTTAATATATGATAAAATTAAAAATCCCTAACCTATGAAGTCCTTTCAGAACTAGGTTCCTACCTGATTCTGCAGTTCATATCTCCTTGGCTAATTTAATTCCAACAATACTCTAGTCCTTTATTTCTCTTGAAACTACAAATTTTTCCTACCTCAAAAATTTTGTTTGAGCCCAGGAGTTTCAGGCTGCACTGAACTATGACTACACCATTGCACTCCACCCTGGGTAAAAGAGCAAGACCTTATCTCTAAAAAAACCCCTAAACCAACCAACCAACCAACCAACCAACCTCCAGCTCCTCCCTTCATTTGTGTCTGCTGATCCATCAGCCTGGGATGCTCTTCCCTATACTTTGCCTGATTAACTGCTCTAGCTCAGCCTAGATATCATTTCTTTAGAGAGGCCTTCCCATTTACCCTAATCTAAATCAGCTAAATCAGAAGTGGGAACCTGTATCCTTAAGGCTACATGTGGCCTTCTAGGTCCTTTTGTGAGGCCTTTTGACTGAATCCCAATTTTATAGCACAGTTCTTTCATTTTTATTTATTTACTTTTAAATTTCAGAATGTTAGGGGGTACAAATGTTTTGTTCACATACTTTATTTGACAGGTTGAGTCAAAATTATAAGTGTGCCCTTCACACAAATAAATTGTGTGCATTATACCCATTAGGTGTGAATATACCCATCCCCTCATCCCCTTCTTCCCAGGTTAATTATCATTGAGATTTGCTTCCACACTTACACTTAAGTGTTGATGCATTAGTTCCAACTTGGTATTAAGTACATGAATTTGTTTCCCCATTTTTGTTATGTTTCACTTAGAAGAATGGTTTCTGAAAGGTTATGGAGCCAAAGATGAAAGATTATTCTGAGGCACTAGACCAAAGGAAAACAGAGGCCTGGTTTGTGCAATTAAAATGGCTTTATTCCACCTGGGCACAGGTGGGGCAAGATTTCCAACTGGGAAGAAATCCACATGTGGGTAATGGCAAACAGGGATTTTAAAGGTCAGGAAGGTGGGGGTTGGGACATTCCCTTTCCTGGGTTGGACATCTGTTGTGAGGGTGCAGGCTGGCACCTTTACCTTTCCCAGGTGGGACATCTGGTGAGAGAGGGTAGGGGATTGACTCTTTTTTTTTTTTTTGTAGAGACAGAATCTTACTTTATCGCCTTTGGTAGAGTGCCATGGCATCGCACTGCTCACAACAACCTCCAACTCCTGGGCTTAGGTGATTCTTCTGCCTCAGTCTCCCCAGCAGCTGGGACTACAGGTGCCCGCCACAACACCTGGCTATTTTTTTTATTGCAGTTTGGCTGGGGCTGGGTTTGAACCTGAAACCCTGGGTATATGGGGCCAGTGTCCTACCCACTAAGCCACAGGTGCCACTTGGGGATTGACTCTTATAGGCGAGTCCACCCTATTTGGGCGGGGTTTGACCCTATTAGTTTCTCGTTCCATCCAGGTTGTCACAAAAGATACTAGGTCACTTTAATGGCTGAGTAGTACTTCATAGCATGCATATGCCATGTATTGGTGGATATCTGGGTTATTTCCATGACTTTGTGATTGTGAATTGTGCTGCTATAAATATTTAAATAGAAATGTCCTTTTTATAAAATGATCTTCTTTCCTTTAGGTATATACCCAGCAGTAGGAATGCTGGATAAAATGGTAGTTCTACTTTAAGTTCTTTGAGGTATCTCTATACAATTTTCCATAGAGGGTGCACTAGTCTGCTGTCTCACCAACAGTGTGTAAGGGTTCCTTTCTCATTGCATCCACACTAGCATCTGTTGTTTTGGAACTTTTTAATATGAGCCATTTTCATTGGAGTTAGGTGACATCTCTTTGTGGTTTTTTATTAATTTAATTTAATTTAATTTAATTTAATTTAATTTTCAAGACAGAGTCTTACTCTGTCATCCTCAGTAGAGTGCCACGGAGTCACAGCTCACAGCAACCGCAAGCTCTTGGGCTTAAGCAATTCTCTTGCCTCAGACTCCCACATAGCTGGGACTACAGGCATCCGCCACAACACTTGGCTATTTTTAGAGATGATGTCTTGCTCTGGCTCAGGCTGGTCTTGAACCTGTGAGCTCAGGCAATCCACCCACCTCAGCTTCCCAGAGTGCTAGGATGATAGGTGTGAGTCATCATGCTGGACCTCTCATTGTGGTTTTGATTTGCATTTCCTTAATTATTAGAGATGTTGAGCATTTTTTCATGAGTTTGTTGGCTATTAGTTTATCTTCATTTTAAAAGTTTCTCTTCATGTCTTTTGTCCACTTTTTTTTTTTGTAGAGACAGAGTCTCACTTGATTGCCCTCAGTAGAGTGCTGTGGCATCACACAGCTCACAGCAACCTCCAACTCTGAGGCTTAGGCGATTCTCTTGCCTCAGCCTCCCAAGTAGCTGGGACCACAGGCTCCTGCCACAATGCCCTGCTATTTTTTTGTTGTTGTTGCACTTTGGCTGGGGCCGGGTTTGAACCTGCCACCCTCAGTATATGGGCCGGTGCCCTACTCACTGAGCCACAGGCGCCACCCACTTTTGTCCATTTTTTAATAGGGGTTATTTGGTCATTTCTTGCTAACTTGCTTGAGTTTTTTGTAAATTTTGGTTATCACCACATTATCAGATGTATAGTATGCAAATATTTTCTCCCATTCTGTGGATTGTCTCTTTGCTCTTTGTGTCCTTGGCTGTGCAAAAGCTTCTTAATTTGATTATGTCCCTATTTATTTGTTTTTGTTGTTGTTTTGATTGCTTTTGAATTCTTCTTCATAAGTTCTTTGCCTAGGCTGATATCTGTAAGACTTTTTCCAATGTTTTCTTCTAGGATTCTTATAGTTTTCTGCCTTAGGTTTAAGTCTTTTCTCCATCGTAGGTTAATTTTTGTTGAGTGGTGAGAGGTGAGTATCCTGTTTCAGTCTTTTACATGTGGCACAATTTATTGAACGGGTATTCATTTTTCCAGCATAATTTATTGAACAGAAATTCATTTATCCAGTGTATGTTTTTACCTGTTTTGTCAAAAATCAGAGAGAATATGAAGATGACTTCATCTTTGGGTTCTCTTTTCTGATTCATGGGTCTATGTTTCTGTTATTGTGCTAGTACCATGTAATTTTGGTTACTATAGCCTTGTAGTGTAGCTTGAAGTTTGATAAAGTGATGCTTCCTACTTAGTTCTTATTACATAAGGTTGCTTTGGCTATTCTGGATCTTTTCTGGTTCCATATGAACTGTAGATCTATTTTTTCTAGTTCTGCAAAAAAAAAAAAATGGTATTGGTATTTTTTTTTTTTTTGAGACAGAGCCTCAAGCTGTCACCCTGGATGGAGTGCCGTGGCATCCCAGCTCACAGCAACCTCCAATTCCCAAGTAGCTGGGACTACAGGCACCTGCCACAATGCCTGGCCATTTTTTGAGCCACAGGCGCCGAGTCGGCACTGGTATTTTAATGGTGTATGCATTGAATCTGTAAATCATTTTGGGTAGTTTAGCCCTTTTAACAATGTTGGTTCTGCTGATCCAGGAGCATGGTATGCACATATTTTCTCATCTGTTTACTTCTTCTGTAATTTCTTTCCTAGGTGTTTCATAATTCTTTCTATAGAGGTCTTTCACCTCCTTTGTTAAGTGTGTTCATAGGTATTTTATTTTCTATAGTCTAAGACTTTACTGAATTTATTTATAAATTTCAAGAGTCTTTTGCTTGAATCTTTGGGGTTTTCTAGATATAAGATCATGTTCATCAGCAAAGAGTAATAATTTGACCTCTTCTTTTATCATTTGGATATCCTTGATTTCCTTTTTTTATCTGATTACTCTGGCTATGACTTTCAGCTCCATGTTTTCTGGTTCCAGTTCTAGGCAGAAATGTTTTCAATTATTCCCCTTTCAATTTGATGTTAGCTGTGGGGGTTATTGTATACGGTGTTTATAATTTTGATGTAAGTTCCATCTGTGCCTATTTTGGTAAGCATTCTTATCATAAAAGGGTTCTGAGTTTTGTCAAATGCTTTTTCTGTGTCTATTGAAAAGGTCATATCCTTTTTTTGCATCTATTTAGGTGATGAATCACATTTATAGATCTGCATATGCTGAGCCATCCTTGCATCTCTGGGATAAAGCCCACTTGATCGTGATGAATTATTTTTTTGATGTGCAGCTGAAGTCAGTATTGAGAATTTTTGTATCTATATTCATAAGTGATATTGGTCTATAGTTACCAAAGCCAGAAAAGGACACAACTAAAAAAAAAAAAACTATAGACAAAATTCTTTTTATTTTTATTATTTTTTTCATCTTTTACATTTTTATTTTATTTTTTAAATGAATGCATTTCTTTTCTTTTGAGACAGTTTCACTTTGTCATCCTGGTTAGAGGGTCATAGTGTCATAGTTCACAGCAACTTCTTCAAATTCCTGGGCTCAAGCAATCCTCTTGCCTGAGCTTCCCAAGTAGCAGGGACTACAGGTGCTACCACAATACCTGGCTAGTTTTTCTATGTTTAGTAGAGACAGGGTCTTGCTCTTGCTCAGGCTGGAATGAATGCATTTAAAATATAAAAGAATAAAATAGACTCAGTGCCCATAGCACAGTGGTTATGGTGCCAGCCACATACACTGAAGTTGGCGGGTTTGAACCCAGCCTGGCCAGCTAAACAACAATGACAACTGCAACAAAAAATAGCTAGGTGTTGTGGCAGTTGCCTGTAGTCCCAGCTACTTGGGAGGCTGAGGCAAGAGAAACACTTAAGCCCAAGAGTTTGAGGTTGCTGTGAGCTGTAACACCACGGCACTCTACTGAGGGTGACACAGTGAGAGTATTTCAAAAGGAAAAAAAAAGAATGAAATAATCCTACCAGACTGACTGGTGTAATTAGAGCATTAGGAAGCCATATGGCTAAACTGACAGTTGCTACACTCATGAGTTATTTCTAACTTTCCTGCCTGCCTGGCACCACTACCACATGAGGTTGGTTGTTCAGAGTTCATGGGGGTTGAGTACACCAGTGTTATCAGCCTTTGACAATAGTGCACTGTGTTTCTGTTTGAAGTGGAATTTGTGAATAGTTGCACAGATAAATAATATTTTTTAATTCTGTCTGGTTAAGAGCTCATGATGTTAAATAAGACCAAGAGAACACTGAAGGAAGAAAAGGGATTTCTAAAGAGGATTGGGAATTGCAATATTATTTCTGCTAAAGATAAGATGATTTGCTTGCTTTGTGATACTGCAACATCAACATTAAAGGAAGTCAATGTTCATCAGCATTATATCACTCATGAGGACCACAGATATTTTAAATTAGAGGGAGAGGCATGAAAGATTGTATTACAGAAATTAAAAGATGAAAAGCAAAGACAATTCTTTCAAGCAGCAATAAGACTTGGAAATAATGCCACTGAAATACCTTATCAAGTAGCTTTTATACTTGGGGAAAAAGAGAAATAATTCAGTGATATAGAAATTGTGAAAGGAAGTATTGTGGAAGTTGTAGGGTGCTTATACCCTGATAACATTTCAAAGTATAAACAACTGCCTCTTAAGAAAAACCATAACTGATCAGCAGCATGAATTAGCCTTCAACTTAACAGAGCAACTTCATGTAATACTTCAAAAGGAAAATATGTATTATTCAATCACTGTGGATAAATCAGCTGATACTACTGACTTGGCACATGTTTTACACTTCATTCCAGTCACAACAGAAGATTTTGTTGCTACAAAGTTGGTTGTTTGGGCTGTCTTGTGAACAGAACATGGGGAATAGATATCTTCAAAAACGTTCAAGATAAATGTCATTAATTTGGTAAATTTAGTGAATGTATAGTGTACAGATAGTGCATGAAAATGTTAAGAAAATATGAAGGGCTTATCTTGCAGATTAAAAAAGTATTAACAGATTCAGATGCTCTCATTTCTTTTCATGTATCCTGCATCAGCAAAATCTCTGTGCTAAAGCTACAATTTTAGGTGACGCTTTGCAACAAGTTGTAAGTATTAATTATATTTGTGCCAATGCACCAGGGTGTCTTCAGTTTTGTGGCATGCTGAAGGTAAACAGTGGGGTATTCAGTGTGCATTTGCTGTATCTTTCTAAAGTGCCTTGGCTATCATAGGGACAGGTGTTAGCCAAAATTTTATCTCTATGAGAAGAAATATTAAAAGTTAAATTTTATGAGGAACAGAATCTCAGCAATGTGAATTATTGAAAGAAAGTTTCTATAGGAATGCAGAAATTCTGTGTGCTATCACATCTAATCAAAATAACTTGAATATTTCTTTGCAAGGTAAAAGTAAGTCTATGCATAGTATATTTTGTATAACAAAAATGCAACTATTTGAATAATATACAGCTGTTACAGATTTATTAATTAGCGAATACAACGAAAGATTCACTGACTTTGAAAATCATGACATCACACTCAAATTCTCATTTCAGCCTTGATTATCATCACTAAGGTATCTAAAGAACTACAGATGGAATTGAATGAGCACTCAGTGGATGACATTTTAAAATTACTGTTTGAAGCTAAGGCAGACCCAATTGAAATATGGAAAAATGCAGTAGAATACCCATGCCTTCAGGGGCATGCCCCCACAAATGCTTTCTCACTTTTCAACCACTTATTGCTGTGAATCTACATTCTCCTTCTTAACCCAAATCAAGATACCCTTTAGGTTACAAACAACTGATGCCCAGGTAGGGGATCGGCTGAAACTGCAGACCTTCATGCTGTAACCTGATACTCAAATGTTTTCCAACACAAAGCAGACACAACCAAGTCATTAAAGTGTTAATTAACTTTAAAATTAACAAATAATTTTTATTTTTTGAAATTACTAAGTATGTAGTTGTTATATTTTTATAAAATAATGTGCATTTTAAAGTGTATCTAGAGGGGGTGGAGCAAGATGGCTACCTGGAAGCAGCTTCCGAAAAAGGCTCCTATCCAAAAGGGAGGATAAACTCTCGAAACTGCGCAATTGAGCTGAATCTTGGGTACCCAGCCAAGAGAGAGAAGTGATTTCTGTGGATAACCTCTGCTGAGAGTGGTTGCGGCCCCAAGAAGGCACGCTTCAGGTACAGAATTCATCTGAAAGGAAGACTGCCCGTCCCCTCCCCCAAGAAACCTCTGAGTTTCTTGCTTTTCTGTTTCCTTTCTTTTTTTATTCTTTTCTTTTGCTCCTACGAGTTTTCTGCAGACAGGCGGTGAACCATGGACCTCTTTTCTCACCCCACGGAAGACTGCTGTGGGAAGCGAAGAGTGCTTCCCCTGAGCACCCCGGTGTGACTCTGGGAACTCC
>CAUYRH010106137.1:0-15880 GCA_963574655.1 Perodicticus potto | reverse complement strand
TAAACAGTCTAGTGCAAGTGTCCTTATGATAAAAGGATTTTTTTCCTTCTGGGTAGATGCCCAGTAATGGGATTGCAGGATCAAATGGGAGGTCTAGCTTGAGTTCTTTGAGAGTTCTCCATACTTCCTTCCAAAAAGGTTGAATCAGTTTGCAGTCCCACCAGCAGTGAAAAAGTGTTCCCTTCTCTCCACATCCACGCCAGCATCTGCAGTTTTGACATTTTTGTGATGTGGGCCATTCTCACTGGAGTTAGATGGTATCTCAGGGTGGTTTTGATTTGCATTTCTCTAATAATTAGGGGTGATGAGCATTTTTTCATGTTTGTTAGCCATTCGTCTGTCTTCTTTAGAGAAGGTTCTATTCATGTCTCTTTCCCATTGATATATGGGAGTGTTGGCTTTTTTCATGTGGATTAATTTGAGTTCTCTATAGATCCTAGTTATCAAGCTTTCGTCTGTTTCAAAATATGCAAATATTGGCTGGGCACCTATGGCTCAACAGGCTAAGGCGCCAGCCACGTACACCTGAGCTGGCAGGTTCCAATCCAGCCCGGGCCCGCCAAACAATGACGGCTGCAACCAAAAAATGACCGGGTGTTGTGGCGGGCGCCTGTAGTCCCAGCTACTTGGGAGGTGGAGGCAGGAGACTCGCTTGAGCCCAGGAATCGGAGGTTGCTATGAACTGTGATGTCACAGCACTCTACCCAGGGTAACAGCTTGAGGCTCTATCTCAAAAAAAAAAAAAAAAAAGTATGCAAATATCCTTTCCCATTGTGTAGGTTGTCTATTTGCTTTGGTTGTTATCTCCTTAGCTGTACAAATGCTTTTCAGTTTAATTAAGTCCCATTTGTTTATTTTTGTTGTTGTTGCAATTGCCATGGCAGTCTTCTTCATGAAGTCTTTCCCCAGGCCGATATCTTCCAATGTTTTTCCTATGCTTTCTTTCAGGATTTTTATTGTGTCATGCCTTAAATTTAAGTCCTTTATCCATCTCGAATCAATTTTTGTGAGCGGAGAAATGCGAGGGTCCAGTTTCAGTCTTTTACACGTGGATATCCAGTTCTCCCAGCACCATTTATTGAATAAGGAGTCCTTCCCCCAAGGTATGTCCTTGTTTGGTTTATCGAAGATCAGGTGGTTATAAGATGTTAGTTTCATTTCCTGGTTTTCTATTTGATTCCAAATGTCTATGTCTCTTTTATTTCCATTTAAAGTTAAAATAATACTCTATCCATATTTCTTATATCATTCTTCAAATTTTATCACATCTAAAGTCTACTTCAAACGTGGAGCTTTTCAGGCATTGTTTTCAGGATTCACATCACTAACAAGCAAGATTAGATGACATTGCTAAAGGGCTCTGGTAGTAGTGAAGGTTAAAAGCAAGTAACGATAGACACTAAAATCACAGGCAAAGTCATGGTGGCAGGTAGTGTGAAGTAGGTGTGGGGGCTGAGGGTTCTTGACAGGGTAGCTACATTCGTGGCCCACTTCACGACCCACCTCTGCTGCTGACCAGTCATTGGCCTTTGTGCTTCAATTTTCTCTTTGGGTCATGAAAATTATAGTAGAGGGCCCACCCTGTGTGGTGAGAAATCACATGTGAAATTACATGTGATGAAATTAGAACCATGCCTGACCCATGCAGAGAAAGCTTTGTTCCCGGCTTTGGGGCATTTCTATTTACCTGCCAAAGTGGGGCTGCTGTGTGGAAATAGCATACATGTAAGTTATGCTTTCTTTGGCTGGTCAGTTTTAACTTTCTGAGATTCTTAAACATTTCAAGTTTTTTGAGCATGTACCTTTACTTCCATCTTTGAGGTTAAAATGAGACTCTATTGATATTTCTTATATTACACATAACAGTTAATAAAAGTGTGACTACGCTATGGTTTTTCAGGGAGTCACTAACGGTTACAACAGCAAGAACAATTCCTCAGCGGTCCCCCTGTAGATGTTCTTTCTCCCAGTTCAGTAATGTGCCTCAAGAGGGTGCTAAAAGATTCCTTTTGCAATCTTAAGCAAGCACGCAGCTGGTCTTTGTTCTTGTTTGCACTAAAACAGTCACAAGATGGTGCCAAAAGATTCCTTTTGAAAACCTAAGTGGGACGTCTCAGTTTACTTAAATTATAACAAAAATAGTATTTCAGTTATGACATATAATTGAAACAATACAATTTATGAGGCCAAGTGCAAACTTTTCAGTTCAAACATAGACCAAATTACTTCTCCTCTGTTCTAGACCTAGATAGGAAAGGTCTTGGAGAGAAAATTTGTCTGAATTAAGTTTTAATTTTTTTTTTCTCATTCGTGCTTGGTCATCGCAAATAATTTTTTTTTAATTACATTTCACTGGTGGTAAGTGAGCAGCTGTGTCTTGCAGAAAGGCTAAAGAGTTCCTGCTTGGAAGGATTACTGTGAAGAATAAGCTGCCTTGGTGAGGTTTGGGGTTTTTTTGTTACAAGTTCACACCTGAGCAAATGAGAGACTGCACTGGAGTCCCAGGCTTTGTTCAAAGAAGAACTCAAAACATGATGTTAGACAACAAAATAAATGATGTGTAGGGAGCAAAAGCTGTGTCTCTGTCTTGTTGTCTGGACCCTGGGGCTGATCCTCTGTGGCCGTGGGCGGAGCCTGTGGAGCTGACAGCAGGTGCAGCTCACCTTCCCACAGGGCCGGGCTCCCCCAGCAGGTGGGGGGAAAGCAGGCTGAGTGGCCCATTCCAAACAGTGTGTGTGCATAACCTTTGAGAATATGATATAATAGGCACAGAGAAAAGGAACTTGGGTCTTTCATATGTCCTAATAGGGCTTTTCAAACCATGATTATTCCTTGGAAATTATTTTCTGTACTTGTTCACTGTCTCTCTTTTGTACATGCATTTTATGTAAAAAATAGGTATAAGAACAATAATGAAGGAAGAGAGCCCCGAAGTCTGGAATCTTAATTTTGTCACATCAAAATTGCAGCAAGCCTAGGGGAAAAAAAGGAAGGCAAGAGAGGGAAAAATGTAGATAATGACTGAATGATCACACGAAGCCAGGAAAGGTCTCAGCACCCTGCCACCTGAAACTTTTGTAATTCTCAGAATAACCCTACTAGTTTGGTGCTTTCATTTGACATATAGGTACACCAGGAACTCAGAAAGTTAAGTAAATTTTTCCCTATCACACAACTAGTGAGGGGTAGAACCAGGAGTCAAACCAGACAGCTAAGAAATGCCAAGAATGTGGAATTTTAATAAAAGCTGACAACTAACCATCCATAACCTTGAGTACTTACCATAGTTGTCAGAGGAACATGCCAAAAACAGGTTATTTTTCTCCTTTGCTTTGACTCAAGGGGCAATGGCCCCAGAGCATACAGATGGATGATAGCCTCTTCCCAGGAAAGGGACTCCCACTCCCCGCCCAAGATGCTGAAAGTTTCCAGTTGAGGATGGAAAAGGCTACTTCCACGCTCTGGGCCGTGACCTACCTGGGTAGAAACTGCCTGGCTTCTCCAAGGTGGCAGTTTCCCTCTACTGTTTATTGATATGCTATAAAAAGAAAAGTGCTTGTAAACAACTTGAGTGCATGAACAATCTAATTAAAATAATTAAAGTAATAGCTTTTGAAAAAAAGGAGTAAAACTAATTATTATAAAGTAGCCGTGTGGGAGGATGAAAATGGCTGATATTCTTTAGGTGTAAGCTGCCCTGCTTGGCGCAGAAAACACAGGTTAATAGATCCTGTTTGAGGACATGGCGACCCCTCCCAGCTAGACTTACACTTTCCTACTTCTCATCTCCATTTTTAATTTCATCCTTGGAAACAACTACATTCTAGTGACCCTACCATAGATCTCACTCCTGTCCTCGCTCTGGCACCATGTCTACTGAAAATGGAATGAAAGAAGATGAGCATGGCCCCTGTCTTAGCAATAAACGAAAAAGAAATAGTTCCAATCCCAAATTGTCTCTTCTCATCAATCATCGGACATTTTTCTGTTTTCAACTCAAAGAATGACAGACATTGAGGACCCGAGAACTTCAGCATGGAAGAAACCTGCAGGGGCGGCGCCTGTGGCTCAGTGGGTAGGGCGCTGGCCCCATTATACCAAGGGTGGCGGATTCGAAGCCGGCCCCGGCTAGCTAAAACAGCAATGAGAATTGTAACAAAAAGTAGCCGGGCATTGTGGTGGGCGCCTGTAGTCCCAGGTACTTGGGAGGCAACGGCAAGAGAATCGCTTAAGCCCAAGAGTTGGAGGGTGCTGTGAGCTGGGATGTCATGGCACTCAACCGAGGGTGACAAAGAGAGACTCTGTCTCAAAAAAAGAAGAAGAAGAAACCTGCAGACCCTCTCAGTGGTTGTCAACTGGTGTGCCGTGAAAATTTTTAAAGATCATTAATTAAATTATTTTCGAAAGAAGTTCAAAGCACAGTAAATATATTCTTTTTCTTACTTTTTGTTTGTTTGTTTGTTTTTGATCAACATAATTTAAGTGTGCCACAGAAGTTTAACGATAGGGTCACATGTGAGACAAAAAAGGTTAAAAAACACTGCTCTAGGAAAATGCCCATGGGACGCAGGACTCCCTTCGCGTTCGGGGCCAGAGCATTTCCCGGGGCTGGTTTTCCAGCCTTTGCTTGAGCCCTTTCCGTGAGGAGGAAATGACCACTGGGGCTGCTCTGTCTGCTGGCAAGGACCTCTGTCCTTTTAATGCCCCACTAATCTTCATTCTATGCCTTGGGACCATGGAGAATAAGAAAAATGACTTTTCCAAGTATTTGAAGAAAGGACTATGTCCGCTTGTGCCTTCCCGTCCAGTTCCAGCACTGCAGCGACCAGTGTGGAAAGGTCCCACAGTTCACCTAAGGCTGGGTGTTGACCTGGGATGGGCAGACGCGGCCTGCAGAGCGGACGGGAGCCTTTCCAGAGGAGCCAGAGTCGCAGCTGAGGGAACATGGGATGAACATCAAATCCAAACATAGAACAGGAAACAGAGGGCATCCAACTTGTTAGCTCAGACTCAGAAGTAGAGGAGAAACGAAGGAAGAGCAGGTCCCGCTCAGAACTAAGGCCAAGCTCAGTAACTTCCCCAGAGCTCCCCCTTTACATGGGATCCATACACAGCTCATGGCCATGCAGGGCCAGACACCCTCAGTTAAACGAATACCTAGGGGTTCCCAAGCATTCATCATATCACAGGCTTTTGCAACTGACTTTGTAATCCATTCTAGAATCTTTTTAAACATCTCTTCGAAAACTGGTCATTATTTGGTAGAATTCACCTGACAGTTTAGAGTGGTAGAGTGTCTGAAGGGTGCTTTAAAATGCATAGCAGAACATGGAGCAGTCTTTCCTTGTTTAGGAAAAAAGTCACTCTGGTGGATCTTCTTAGTTCTGCAAACTCACTTAGAGATAGCTATGGTCCCTCACTGCTGGGCGGCATCTGGGTAGGGATCTGGCCGCGTAGCAGGGAATGAGTGGCGGGCTAGGGAGCCCAGCCGGGTTTCATCTGTATTTACAGCTGCTCCCCATCACTCGCAGCACCACCGGAGCTCCATTCCCCGTCAGATTAGTGGTGGCGTTAGATTCTCACAGGAGCACGAACCCTGCACGTGAGAAGGATCTAGGCCGAGAATCTAACGCCCGATGCTCTGAGGTGGTGATGCTAGCGCTGGGGAGCTGCTGCAAATACAGATTCTCACTGGCAGAGACGTTTGACTGTATAGACACTACCATGAATCGGTTGCTTGCAGACTCATATCAGAACCCTGTTGGTGAGTGGTAAGTGACAAGCTGCATCTAGCGGCACATTTTATGACAGCAACACACTTCGGGTGTCAGTATCTGGCATCACCCCGGGGGGGGGGGGACTATCTATTTGCAGGAAAACAAACAGAATCAGGGTTCCCACTGATTCTGCATTATGGAAAGTTGAATAATGATTTCATTATATATTACAATGTAATAATAATAGAATTAAAGGGCACAAAAAATGTAATGTGCTTGAATCATCCCGAAACCATCCTCCATCTCCACCAACACTCCCAGTCCAAGTTCAAACTGTCTTCCATGAAACCAGTCTCTGGTGCTACAAAAGTTGGGGTCCTCGGGTGGCGCCTGTGGCTTTAAGGAGTGGGGCGCCGGCCCCATATACTGGAGGTGGCAGGGAAAAATAAAGTTGGGGTCCTCTGTGAGATAGGATGGGAGGTGTATCAAATTACAGCATCATACAGCCAACAATTTAAAACCTAATGCTAGCCATCCCTGCATTTAAAACTCACCTATTATTCTTAACCACTTACCAGCTCTCTTTGTGGAGGACCCTGCCCATATTCCCACCTCACTTCACTGCCTATGCCCCTCTTTGAAAGCTTCCCTTCTGGAAGCCAGCCTTCAATTCTTGATACTTTTCTTACACAAAGTAAATTATCCTTGGAGATTTCATCTTTCAGCTCCAAGGTCTTTTGCTAAACAAAAAACAGTCCTCTCTCCGAACAATTCTACTTCCATCTTTAAAAGTAATGTTTTCAGGCCTAATTGATTATTTCTGTACCATTTGTATAGAATTTGAGAATCTTAATTCTAAAACTAAAATTAGTACAAAAGATTAATCCATAATGAAGTTCATTTGCGCTTTTGCGAAAGAAGAAAGTGATGTCTTATAAGATTCTTACCATAAATATCGGTCACCTCAGGTTCCACTCAACGTACTTCAACAATATTTGTGGAGTTCCACTCAGTCCTAGGGAAACTCCATAAATAGTGTCCTAGGAAAACTATACTAAGCCATGTTGAGGGGTTGCAAAGAGAAATAAAATTAGCTCCTTCCCCTAAGGAAAACTAGCTCTCGTCTTCTTGAGAGAAAAGAACAGGATCCCATGTATACAGACAAACTGACTCAGTGGTTGATGAGACATCAGATGAGAAGCCGAAGAGGACTGCTTAGACCCTCTCTCAGGTGCAGTCATTAAGATGCCATTTATCCAGAGGAAGGACAGGAGAAAACGCAGATGGCAGTGGGGATGGAGACAGGCAGCTCGAAGGTTTTAGGCATGTTTCAGTGGCACTCAGAATAGGTCGAGTGAATGAAAAAATGAAGAAAAGGCAATGACATGAGATTCTCAAAAGGCAATTGGAAGTTCCGACCTCAGGAGGGTAGTCAAGGAATGGCCTGCAGAAAAATGACTAATCATGGTCTTGAAGGCTTCAGAACAACTGTCCGGAGGAAGTGAAGTGTGGGAAACCAAACAAACCAAGTCTAGAGACCTAGGAGATACAAGGGATAGCGTGAGCAAAGATTGAGAAGAAGTAATCAGAAAAGAGAGAGCAACCTGTCACCAGAGGTAAACTGAGAATCCCATGGCACTAGAATAGGACAAAATGGATAAAAACTTTCTTCTTTGATGGCCATTAAACCACCTGCTGCAGCAGAAGAACGGGGTAAAAATCCAATAGGGAGAGTTTAGTTTATGTAAGGAAGGAGAGAAGTGGGCAGTGCTGGCTCTGCACAGTGGAAAGAAGAGTGAGCATGGGGAGGCTGGGAGGAAGGGTCTGTAGAGAGGAAAGGGCTTACCGTTGGAGTGTCTCCCTGTACGGACTTGAAGAGACTGTTGAATCAACAGTGCAAAGAGGTGTGAGCCTTGGGAAGGAGTGAGGCCCTGTGTTCTGGGAAACAGCAGAGGAGGCCAGGCTAAGACAAAATGGAATGTGTTCTGAGTGGAGAAAAGGGAAATTAGTAGTGAAATTGGCCTTCCCACCATCTCTTAGGATGAGAGAGGCACGTGTCTGTGGTCCTTGGAGAGTGTAAACGGTCTAAAAAGACAGCAGAAAGCCAGCCAGAGATGAGCCCAAAGACAGTAGGAATTCCTCTAACTTGTACACTCATCTTCACCCTGTCTACAATATACTCACAGTGATAACTAATACTGGAGTTCTTATTTTGCTACGTGCTTGTACACATATTATCTCACTTAGACCTCTTAGAACAATCATTAGAGTGAGTTTAGCTAAATTCCAATTTTGAGATGAAGAGTCTAACACATAGAGAGGTGGGGTAGGGGGAAAGAGATTATACCACTGTGGAGCGAGGCTTCCAACCCAGGTTGCCTCATTCCAAAACCCATGCTCAAAGCTGCCTCACATTCTAGAATTCTTGGCCTTTCCCATTGCTTTTTACCACGCTGTCTCTCAGCCCAGCTGGTGATTCCTTAGTCTGATTTCTTACGCCTGGGCCTGGGCCTTCCCAGAGGATCTTGCTGCATCAGAAATACCCTGCCTGCCCAGCAAACCGTTCCTCCCAGCGCATCCTTAAAGATGTCTTCATATGTAGCTTTTCCGGGATGCCTTCTCTGAGATGGAGATTCTAACGCTCACGCCTGTATGGCGGATACCACTAGCTTTCCTATCACTGGACGCTCACACTTGTGGGTACCATCGCATCACATTGATGCCAGCTCCTGAAGAGCATTAGAACCTCAAAGGGAAGGGGCCTATTTAATGTGCTCCCAGTTCTTCCATATCAGTCTTTATTCCATGATGTTAATTAACACACATTGGAGCATGAAGATGATGCCAATAAATGTTCATCATCAATCTTCTCTATAAATTGTAGCATAGTGGCCAATATTTAAAAGCCTAACAACCTCCATCGGGGTTTTAATCAAGAGGCAACTTTTCTTAAAATTTGATTGTTTTGTCTACTGAACTCATCTATTTGTATGTATTTATTAATTCCAGCTTGATTGCTTTATTTTTACTTTAAAAATTTCAATTGTTTCTGAATTGCAAGGGGAAGGCTAGCAGTTTTCTGCTTCCTCCCAGATCCATTTCTTGAAATGCAGTAGATTTATGTGGCTCCGGTTTCCCAGAGTATCTCTGTCTTTCATAGCTGCTGAAGGGGGAATTATTAATCTCTGCACCTTTTTCTTCCCATTCAAGAATTGTCTGTCCTTGAGTCATCTTAATTTATTGGAGGGGAATTCCTCATTGCCCTCTACTTGATCCCACTTCTGAGACTGTTTCCATTTCCGATGCACTACATTGTCCCCATGAAGGCAAAAACCAAAAAATTAAACTAAATTAAAATACAACAGTTTAGTTTTTCAAATTCCTGGATGTTCCATGTCACCCACGATCACTTTAAGATATTTAAGAATATTTTATTGTTGTGGCTTTTTCTAAGATTATCCTTCCATGACTGTCTACCTACTTTATATTTTTTTCAGTTCATTTTTAAAGCCTCTTCGTCCTGTTTCACATTTTTTCTTCTTTTTAGGTGTGTTTGTCTTATATATCAGAGGCCTTCTGTTTCCCCGGGGGTAACTTTTAGTCATTCTCTTCCCTGTGATGCTTCTTCATTTATTAGTTTGTCAGAGCAGTTAATTCATTTCCTGTACACAGAGGATCTTTAAGAATCCTTAATTTGCTTTGTCATCCACTTTGTCCCATTCAATCAACCCTTTGTAAGAGTATCTGATTCTTCTAATCTATTTAGCATCCTGCCCTACTTCATTCTATATAATCAACTGTCCCCCTTCTTAGTTGCTGTGACTCATCCTTTTTACCTTTCTCTCCATGATTTTAACATGTTGGTTGATTACAGCGAATGCTTCTTAGCTTTCTGCCAATTGACTTTTAGGATTGAAGTTTTAAAACAAATTACTTTTAGGATCCCCATAAATGTTTTCCTTTTGTGCCAGTAATCATGGATCATAAACATACTGATTTTTAAAATGAGTAAATTCTTATTTTCATAAAGCAATCTTTTTCTCCTGTCATCTCCTACTAGTTGGGGAACATTTTATCCCCTCAGGTACTCTTGATAGTCATCAAAACTATTGCCAAACATTTTTATGTGTTTTTATTTTAAAAAGTTATTTTGTTTTCATGAATACTTTCTTCTTGGTCTTAAACTGCCTAACACTTGCTAACGTCTGTGTTCTTTCCGCTTGTGTTTCCGAAGGAAGTATTTTGTTAACCAATCCAAGCTAAAGCTTTTGTCTTTTTTCTTTTTTAGTGGGGGTTGGAGTACTTTTTTCTAAAGTAATTGTGCATTCTTACCTGGAATTGATAATATTCAGTAAGCAATGTCAAAGAGCTTCATGCATAAAGATAGCTGCCCTAAGGTTAGGCCCTCCGAGGCACAAGGGGTTAAATTATGAGCATAGTGACCCAACAATAAGGCTGCAAATAACCTGGCATTCCTAACTTCTCCCCACTCCGCTCACCCCGCCCCTCCAGTTCTTCTCTTTTGTTGCTGGCTAGTTTCCTCTGATTGTAATTCATTCTGTATTCCTTCCTGCCCCTCTGTCTTGGCTAATTGTTCTTTTCCCACACTGCAGGGTTTTAATTTCCTCAAGTTACCTCCTTATCACCAGCGTCTACATTTCCTCAGCTCTTTCTGACCTATCTCCAGCTCACCACCGACTTTCAGCCACCCTGGCGTGATTGCTTAATTTCCACTTACACCTTAGTTTGCGGATCGCCGAGTGGTAGTGTTATTTCTTTCATTTCTCTCAAGGCACCTGCACCCAAGTCCAATCATTTGAGGACAGTTTGACCAATAAAAAACTATGGACATGCTGAGTTCTATGATTATCTTCATGGACATTCCAATAAGTTCCACTAGCGAGGCTGGAAGCTAGAAGGATATGTCCTCATTTTATTCTCCAGATCACCGCATTTCCCCAAACAGCCTTTCAGTTCTGTTTACCCTTAATTTTAACTTTGCAAGGGGATCCAGCAATAAAAATTCTAATTTGCTCCGTGTAGTACATTCACTGACAAGAGCAATTTTCTCTGTGCTCTAAAATTGGGGTGAAATTTTGAGCAAATGAGCTGTGTCTTTTCTTTCAGGGGAAAAGAAATGTCTTCACAACACAGTGCTGACCTAGGAACCCTTATCATAATCTACAGACTCATCAATTTTCTTTGCATGAGTTAAGAGTGGAATCTTAATTTTCTAAAACCACAAACTATCATTTCTAAAATCTATTTCCATTTTTACACTATTGGTGTGGGGGAATCCAATGTTAAATACAGATCACTTTGCACTGACCCCCTGGTGTAAAGAGAGGGAGGTATCACACAAGCTCCTCCTAGCTATTTTGTTTTATTTTGTCCTTGCAATACAAATGCATTTTTTCCCTCTTAATGCCCGGGACTGGGGAGTGAGGTGTCATCTGACTGAGGCGGTGGAGTGCAGACCTTTGGTTTAAGACCAGGGTTCTGATTACACCTGACGGGGCTGAAATTTGACCCCAGCAGAGCTTGCTGGTACCTTATCTTCTTCCACCAGCCACGGCTGGAACAGGAATGTAAAAGAAGATGTGACAGATTCAGTTTGTATCCGCCTTAGTGTGTCAACAAAAAGCAAAAACAAAAACTTTCTTTTCTTCCCTTGAAATTAGCTCCAGGGAGAGTTCTTCTTTCCATTTTTGTTTGTTTGTTTTGCTTTTTACTATTGGTGAACACGATACGTTTTCTTCTCAAGGCTAAATCTTAATGCCCCTGCTGAGGTTCTCATAGTTGAAGAATAATCACATTTAATACAAAGTCAGCCTGAGAAAAAGACTCCATAACCCGAGCCACGGCAGTGATTTTGTGGTATTTGGATTCATGTCTATAAAAATATCTGTGCGCCAGATGGTGGATTGTTTGATGCATTCATCCCAAACCAAAAGTTTTCATAAAACTCACACACAAAAAATACTGCGGGGGTGGGGGGGAGGAATCATTATTTCCCCCAGTCAAGTTGCATGTTGCATGAGTAATGGTAAAAGCAACAGCTAAAACAATAAGATTACTGTGTCGAATTCCTAATGCATTGTCAGGTATAAAGACTTGAAAGTAGTGCTGAAAACATTTTCTCCCTCTGAATAACACATACTTTAAGTACAACTCACTGTGACAGCTTAGCCAGCACACATGTTTTCTAAAAACCAAAATCATCCTGCTGATGGAGGAAGCTGTAGGAGGTGACCTACACGGGGCTGGATGGGGTAAGGGCCAGATTAAATTTAAAGCCAACAGCCTGGGGCCTCAGTCATTAATCCAAAATGTCTTTTTCTCTGCAGGTTGATTTTGTTTTTAACAGTCTATTCTCTTTCTCTCTCTCTCTCTCTACAGAATCTCACCCTGTCACCTTGGGTAGAGTGCCCTGGTGTCATAACACACAGCAACCTTGAACTCTTGGGCTCAAGCTATCCTCTTGGGTCAGTGAAAGGGGGGCACTTGGCTGGCATAAACCTCACAAAACACCAAGGCTTGTATGAAAGGTCTTTACTGGTGGGGGACGCTGCAGAGCATCATTAAGGAGGAGAGAAGAAAGAGAGAGAAAGAGAGAGTGGGAAAGAGAGGGGAGGAGAAAGGGGGAGAGAGAGATAGATATGGGAGAGAGAGGGGCAGAGAGGGAAAAAGAGAGAGAGCAAAAGACAAGGGCACCTTATATAGGTTCGGTTAGGGGAGGTGCCGGGATGGTAGAATAGCCAGTAAGGTGTTACTGCTTTGGCAAGAAGAGCCGTAGGGGGCAGGCCATAAGTTTGAAATTCTCAGCGCGTAATTGGGATAGGGAGATGAAGTTTTGCAATTATCTAACAGTCAGCCTCCTGAGTAGCTGGGACTACAGCCACCTGCCACAGTGTCCAGCCAATTTTTCTATTTTTAGTAGAGATGCGGTCTTCCTCTTGCTCAGGCTGGCCTGAAACTCCGGAGCTCAAGCAATCTACCTGCCTCAGCCTCCTAGAGTGTTAGGATGATAGGTGAGAGCCACTATGCCCGGCCTAACCGTTATTTCTCCACTATCTACTCTAATGGGTGGGAACTTATATAGTGACAAAATCCAAAACAGAGTAACAGAAAACTAAATTTACATTTAACTGTGGATTGTGTTTTATGTTTAAGGGAGCATGTTTATTTGTGCTACCCACTCCAGCTGCTCTGGGGCATTGAGTATCCGTTTGTTGTCTTGTTGTTAGAGCACATACAAACTGCTTTTTGGAGGAAAACGAGCAGGCCCTGCCCAAGGGTACACCTTCATCTTGCTCTTTGTAGCGGCAGGTAAATGCAAGCACCTGGCCAGTTAGGAGCCTTTACTGTCACACGTGGATGCCAAGCTCTTGGGTGTAGATCTGCATCTAATCAGAAATATACAGTTTCAACGTGTTGGGTGCCCGCCAGACAATGTATCCTCAACTCTTCTACTGCTTGAGCCTTATAGAAGCTTGGCTAGAGAAAATAACATCTGAGGACAGATGCAGTCCATCGTTTCTTTTAGGGATTTTGAACTTTACTCCTGGATCAAGTCAGATCTTCACATTTGACCTGTATCATTTTGTCCCTTCAGAAAACTGAGTTTTAGAAGACTTCACTTTGGCATTAGACCCGAAGTTAGGCTTCCCCGAGCGACGCCATTAGAAATAGCTACTGGAAACTCACTTGTTTTTAAATGTTATTCGTGACATCAGTGGTCTTTTTGAGGATACATGGAAGAAATTTATTTCAGGTCTCAAGGTATGTACCTTATTAAAGATTGTGATTCCTTTGGATGGTCTGTCTTCTTTATTGCTCAGAGGCAAATTTGTGGTCTCTTTTTACTAACTGCTCGAGTCCTTGTGGTTAGAATTTCTGTGTAGTGGTTTTATTTCTTCACTTTACTCTCTTGCTCATATTTTTCTCTTTGCTCTGATTGCTGTCTTTTGTTTCCGTTATATTACATGCATTTTCTAAGTTACCTAAAGTATATTTCAAAATGAGGTGGAGATTAAATGGATGCATTGCATTAATAAAATCATTCTTATGGCGTTTCCTGACCAAATAGCAATGAAAATATTTCTTTGGCATAGAGGGGAGGAAAAACTCATTTTCTCACCTGTCACTCTAGGTTCAGGGCTGAGACATCTGTGACAAGGGATAGGTTGATAAGGGAAAAGCATACAAATTTAATTGATTTGATGGAGGAGTCTTTGGAAATGAAGATGCAAAGAAACAGGGAAACCTGTGCATTTTTATGCTAACTTGGACAGTTGTGCAGACGTACATTGGACAAAGTGGGTGTGATCTAATGGGAACAAACTGGGAGAACTTAGCAAAGCCTGTCTGTTCAGATTCTTTATTGTGTCTTTGTGTCTTCAGAGATAGGGATGTGCTTTCCAGGTATAGGGTGGGCAGCAATGGAACGGAAGTCTTACATTTCTAAGGAGAAGGTTGAGGGGAAGATAAGAGTGACCTTAGTACTTCCGTGGTTTTCTCAAATATCAAGGTCACCATATTTTGACGTAGCTTGTCTAAAGCCCATCAGGAGATACTTGCACAAGTATGAATAATTTGGGAAAAAATTTGGGTTGTTCCTAGCACTCTGGGAGGTTGAGGTGGGTAGATTTCCTGAGCTCACAGGTTCAAAACCAGCCTGAGAAAATGCGAGACTTCATCTTTAAAAAAAAATAGCTGGGCAATGTGGCAGGTGCCTATAGTCCCAGCTACTTGGGAAGCGAAGACAAGAGACTCGATTAAGCCCAAGAGTTTAAAGGCTGGGCGCAGTGGCTCACACCTGTAGTCCTAGCACTCTGGGAGTCCAAGGTGGGTGGATTGCCTGAGCTCACAGGTTTGAGACCAGCCTAAGCCAGAGCAAAACTTTGTCTCTAAAAAAAAAATAGCCAGGTGTGTGGCAGGTGCCTGTTGTTCCAGCTACTTGGGAGGCTGAGGCAATAGAATCACTTGAACCCAAGGGTGTGATGTTGCCATGAGCTATGATGCCTTGGCACTCTACCAAGGGTGGAAAAAGTGAGACTCTGTCTCAAAAAAAAAAAAGTTTGAGGTTACTGTGAGCCATGATACCAGAGCACTCTACCGTGACTGAGAGTAACAAAATGAGACTCTGTCTAAAAAAAAAATTAGGTTGTTTTAATTACCCCCAGATAATTGGGAATTTAATACGTAATGACACCTTAATTAATAAATCCTCTGGATAAAACTGTTATTTTATAATTTGACTGAAGGACATGCTGACCTGAGAAACGAAGGTACCTTCTGGCCCTTCACTGGGTGGGAAAGGATCCTGAAAGGAGCCTATCTGGGCCTAGGGCTGAAGCCAAGGCCGCCTTCATCTGGAGGGAAAGGTTACTCTGCTGAAACAATGAAGCAGAGGCTCGGTGCCTGTGACTCAAGCAGCTAAGGCGCCAGCCACGTACACCTGAGCTGGCGGGTTTGAATCCAACTCCGGCCTGCCAAACAACAATGACGGCTGCAACTAAAAAAATAGCCGGGCATTGTGGCTGCCACCTGTAGCCCCAGCTACTTGGGAGGCTGAGGCAATGGAATCGCTTAAGCCCAGGAGTTGGAGGTTGCTATCTGTGAGCTGTGACTCCATGGCACTCTACCCAGGTGACAGCTTGAGGTTTGTCTCAAAAAAAAAGAAAAGAAAAAGTGAAGCAGAAATGGAATTAATTCCCTATAACAGAACCGAATGCTTCATATCCCCTTTTTAATCTTCTTTTTTTTGCAGTATTTGGGGCTGGGTTTTTTTTGTTGTTGTTGTTGGGGATTCATTGAGGATACAAGAAACCATGTTACACTGATTGCATTTGTTGGGTAAAGTCCCTCTTACAATCATGTTTTGCCCCCAAAAGGTGTGGTGCACACCAAGACCCCACCCCCGTCGCTCCTTCCCTCTCTCTGCTCTCCCCTTCCCCCACCCCCACCGTGTCATTAATTGTCATTAATTGTCCTCATATCAAATTGAGTACATGGGATTTATGCTTCTCCATTCTTGTGATGCTTTACTAAGAATAATGTGTTCCACTTCCATCCAGGTTAATACAAAGGCTGTAAAGTCTCCATTTTTTTTAATGGCTGAATAGTATTCCATAGTGTACATATACCACAGCTTGTTAATC
>CAUYRH010106136.1:0-26065 GCA_963574655.1 Perodicticus potto | reverse complement strand
TGGTTGTGAGTGAAAAGGACACTTTTTTTTTTTGAGACAGAGCCTCAAGCTGTCACCCTGGATGGAGTGCCGTGGCATCACAGCTCACAGCAACCTCCAATTCCTGGGCTCAAGCGAGTCTCCTGCCTCTGCCTCCCAAGTAGCTGGGACCGTAGGCGCCCGCCACAACGCCGGGCCATTTTTTGGTCGCAGCCGTCATTGTTGTTTGGCGGCCTGGGCTGGATTCGAACCCGCCAGCTCAGGTGTACGTGGCTGGCGCCTTAGCCCGTTGAGCCACAGGCGCCGAGCCTTATTTCTCTTTCAAGTTTTAAAAAAAGTGTCCTGGCTCAGTGAGCCTTATTTCTCTTTCAAGTTTTAAGAAAAGTGTCCTGGCTCGGCGCCTGTGGCTCAACGGACTAAGGTGCCAGCCACGTACACCTGAGCTGGCGGGTTCGAATCCAGCCCGGGCCGCCAAACAACAATGACGGTTGCGACCAAAAAATGGCCCGGCGTTGTGGCGGGCGCCTGCGGTCCCAGCTACTTGGGAGGAGGAGGCAGGAGACTCGCTTGAGCCCAGGAATTGGAGGTTGCTGTGAGCTGTGATGCCACGGCACTCCATCCAGGGTGACAGCTTGAGGCTCTGTCTCAAAAAAAAAAAAAAGAAAGAGAAATAAAACCTCAACAATGCATGACAGGTGCAAAGAAATTCTACGCCTGTTTTGAACCCTGTAGAAATAAAACGCCTATTTCTCAAAGTCAGTCTGGGTCAGGGTTTTCAAAGACCTTGGATCAACCTGCCACCACCAGCCCAGTGACATTCAAATATGAATCAAAAGAGATGTCCCTGTACATTCTACAAAATTCTTGACTAATAATCCTCAAAACCATTAAGGCCATCAAAAACGGAAACTGTCATAGCCAAGAGGCATCTGAGGAGACATAACTAGCTAACGTGGTATTCTGGGTGGCATGCCAGAACAGAAAACGGACATTAGAGAAAAACTAGCAAAACCCAAAGAAACTGTGGAGTTCAGTTAATAGTAAGGTACTAGTGCTGATGCCTTAGTTATGTCGACTGTACAGAGTAGCATAACATTAGGTGAGGGTGGATGCAGTGTGTAAAGGAATCTTAGCAACTTTACTGTATATCTAAAATGACTTTAAAACACAAAGTTCAGGCTCGGCACCTGTGGCTCAACCGGCTAAGGCACCAGCCGCGTACACCTGAGCTGGCAGGTTCAAATTCAGCCCGGGCCCTCCAAACAACGATGACAGCTGCAACCAAAAAATAGCTGGGCGTTATGGCGGGTGCCTGTGGTCCCAGCTACTTGGGAGGCGGAGGCAAGAGACTCGCTTGAGCCCAGGAATCGGAGGTTGCTGTGAGCTGTGATGCCACGGCACTCTATCCAGGGTGACAGCTTGAGGCTCTGTCTCAAAAAAAAATAAATAAATAAATAAAACACAAAGTTTATATTTATTTATTTTTTGAGACAGAGTCTCACTGTGTCGCTCCTGGTAGAGTGCCGTGGTGTTACAATTCCCAGCAACCTCAAACGCTAGGGCTTAAGCGATTCTCTTGCCTTAGCCTCCCAAGTAGCTGGGACTACAGGCGCTCACCACAATACCTGGCTATTTTTTGTTGCAGTTGCCATTGTTGTTTAGCTAGCCCAGGTCGAATTCGAACCCGCCACCCTCTTGTATGTGGCTGGCTCCATAACCACTGTGCTATGGGCACAGAGCCCAAAGTTCATTTTTGTTTGTTTTTTAGAGACAGAGTCTCACTTTTTCACCCTCGGTAGAGTACTGTGGCATTACACAGCTCACAGCAACCTTCAACTCCTGGGCTTTGGCGATTCTCTTGCCTCAGCTATTTTTCTGTTTTGCAGTTCGGCCGAGGCTGGGTTTGAACCCGCCACCTTCGGTATATGGGGCCAGTGCCTTACTCATGAGCCACAGGCGCCGCCCCCGAAGTTCATTTTTAAAGGGCCATTTCTCTCTGGGTACTTTGCTGTTACCAGCTGGAAAACTGTCACCCACAGATTTCCCACATCCCTGCTGTCAACGCAAGGAATGACACACTGAGCCAGCACTAGCAACCCGTGCAGTGGGGCTTACCTTGGGCAGGGCTTACCTTGGGCGGGTCGAAGAGCTCCAACACGCGGTCAGGGCCTCCACTGTCCGGGCCTGGGGCCCTGCGCAGCACCAGCCTCCCACGTTGCCAGCGTGCCCCGCTGTCCATGGAGGCCTCATCCGCCAGGCTATACCGCAGCACCCGCTCTTTCAGGGCCTCAGGCGGTGGCTCTCGGGCCAGACTCCAGGGCAGGAGCTTCTTAGCCAGGCTGGGCCTAGTTGGGGTCTCACCTGCCTCCCCAGCAGCACCAGCGGCAGTGGCCGCGGGCAGCTCCCCGGCAGACCGGCGACGGAAGATGTGGCGAAGGCTGCGGCGAAAGTGCTGGAAGGAGTAGGAACCCGGCAGCCGCTGCAGGGCCAGCTCCTCGGAACTGCGGGCCTTGGGTAGGGCGGGGGCGGTAGGGCCCGTCTCGACTAGGGGCGCCTCGGCCTTGGCTGGGGTCCCGCGGGTCTCCCGGTAATCACGCACCGGTGTCGCCCGGGGTCCTGGTGGCCCTGGCGCCCGGCCCTCACGCACCTCGCGGCAGAAATAGCGCTGAAAGAGGTCGGTGAATTGCAGCGACACGAGTTCGGCGCGTAGTGGCGCGTGGTGCGGGTGCTCACGGGCGAAGAGCCAGTACTGGCGGGCCAGCTCCCGGGCAGTGGCCACAGCGTGTAGCTCGCAGAACTCGCTCCAGCCCCGGGGGGGCGGAGAGGCTGCGGCTGCAGCCAGGGAGCCCGAAGAGGCGGAGGACGGCTGCAGGGTTGGCCCATTCATGGTGGAGACGGAGGTGGGGCGGCCAAGCTGAAAGACAAGAGGGGAGTGAGCAACAAAGGAGCGAGCAGACAGGCAGCAAATGACTACTCCAAACCATCCCCAAGAGCCAACCTGTTCACCCAGGACAACAGCAAAAATAAAAAAGGACCATAATACCGAGTACTGGTGAAGATGCAGTGAAATGAGCACTCCCCAACAATGGTGCAAGTTCTGTTAAGGAATACAGGCTTTTTGGAGGACAATTTAGCAGGACCAGTTTAAAACCCAGTAATCCCACTTCTAAATATTCAAGAGAAATACTGGATCATATACACTGTGAGGCATATACAGGACAATTGCCTGCTAGACATTTCCTGCCAAAATGTTTATGACAGGGAAATATTAGATACTGCCCATCAGTCAAAGACTAATGAAATACACTGTGGTATGTCTACAGGCTGAAATATTCTGCAGCAGTTGGAAAGGATGAGGAAGATCTTTTCCAACACCTCCGAAAGACCTCTAAAACACGCCATTAAGCAAAAAAGCAAACCATAGATTACAAACTGTACAATCCTGTTTACATAAACATAAAACTGAACTACCAACTTTTTTTTTTTTTTTTTTTGGAGACAGCCCCAAGCTGTCGCCCTAGGTAGAGTGCCGTGGCATCACAGCTCCCAGCAACCTCCAACTCCTGGGCTCAAGTGAGTCTCCTGCCTCCGCCTCCCAAGTAGCTGGGATTACAGGCACCTGCCACAACAGCCAGCTATTTTTTGGTTGCAGCCGTCATTGTTGTTTTGGCAGCCTGGGCTGGATTTGAACCCGCCAGCTCAGGTGTATGTGACTGGTGCCTTAGCCGCTTGAGCCACAGGCATGGAGCCATAAACTACCAACTTTTATGTGTAAAAATTAAAAGTCTGAGGCTGGGCAGGGTGGCTCATGCCTGTAATCCTAGCACTCTTGGAGGCTGAGGTGGTGAATTGCCTGAGCTGGAGACCAGCCTAAGCCAGAGTGAGACCCGGTCTGGAAAAACTAGCCAAATGCTGTGGCAGGCGCCTGGAGTCCCAGCTACTTGGGAGGCGGGGAGAGGCAAGAGAATCGCTTGAGCCCAAGAGTTTGAAGTTGCCGTGAGAAGACTCCACAGCACTCTACCAAGGGCAACAAGGTGAGGCTCTGTCTCAAAAACAAAACGAAATAAAAAAGAACAAATAAAAATTAAAAGGTCTGGCAGAAGCAAACCCATTCTGAAACAGTGGTAACCACTGGGGAGGAACCAGAATTGGGGTGTGGGGAAAGGAAGGGTTGGGAGAGGGAAGGTTATTACTACTTATCTCTAGGAAACAGAGTTAAGAGTACAGATTTTAGAATCTGGGTTCAAATCCCAGCACCACTGGCACTTACTAGGTCACACTTTGTTGTGTGACCTTACTTGATTTCTCTCTGATTTAGTTTCCCATCTATAAAACAGTGACCATGATGGTGCCTACTTCATAGGAATGTTCATAGGATTAATTGAGTTAAGAAATGTAAAGGCCTTAAAAGCTAGGAAAAGCTTAATATGGAATAGCTGCTATTATTGTTATTTCATTGTTACAATAAAAATATGTTATTGGTGTTTACAAAAATATAAAACAACAAAGAGAAATAAACTAACAAGACTCACAAGGGATGCAAAGGTGTTTCCTGCTCTAACAGGGTACTCTCAGGACAAGTAGACACTTGCCTGCCCATCTCAAAGGAGGCTCTCTTCATCCTCCCATGGCTGGAGGACCCTGCCTAAGGGTTAAGACCATCAAAATGGCACTAAGCCCCACCCCTCTGATGTCCACAGTACTAAATAGCTCAGACCTCTGCAGTCAACCATCAGTACTATCCCTTTCTTCCTCTTAAGCCTGGCTGGGCCTGGGCCCTGCTGTTGACCATGTATCCATACCTACGCTTCAAGACGAAAAATGAGAAACAGTCTCTCCACTGGAGCACAAGGGCACACAGAAATCCTTATTGAGTCCACCCAGAACAAACAGTGCCACTCCAGTGACTATCCCTCATGAACATAGGTTGCAGAGCCAGATAAGTGTGGGGGCAAATGCCACCTCTATCCACTCCCTAACTTACCCCTCCCTCCCAAACATCATGAGAGGTCTACTGTGCACCAGGCACCTTGCTAGGCCCTGGGGGTACAACAGTGAACAAGACAAAAACCTCTGCTTTTCTGGGGCTCATGTTACAAAGAAGGCCACAAATTCATTGGCCTGACATCTGACTGGGCCTCTCTGAACCTCTATTTCCTCTTCTGTCAAGCAGCTAACAGCATGGTATCCACCTTGTAAAATGTTTCTAAGGAATTCTCAACAGGGAGCCCAAGATGGGTGATCTGAACCCAGAAATGGAGTTTCTTCTGCCATATGCCACTCTATAGGCATCTCCCCCTTTGTGTGGCAGGTCACACTGGGCACACCTAAAGGACAGCAGCAATGAGGGCCTGCTCCTGCCACCTCCAGGCCAGGGTGGAGACCCTATAGCTAAGAGCAGCAGGAGACTCTAGAGACAGTGTAAGTAGGTGTCTGCCCTTGTTGGGAGTGTCCTCCAGCAGTCATTTTTGCATATCACAGGGTCTTTAGAAGTTGTACAAGGTAGATGGTTCGTACATAGTAAATAGTAAAAATTGTCAGGCAAGAGAGGGTGAAGGGTCACATCTGCCCTTAGCCACCATGCACTTCCTGAGGCTGAAAGGGGTGGGCCTTATACCCCCCACAGACACCTGTCCTGGGTCAGCCCTGAAGTCCCCACCCCTTGCCTTAATGCAAGAAAAGCAGGTACTGCCTCTTGGCTTAGGGGGGCCTAGAGAGCTCCGATTCCAGACCCAGGCTGCTGCCCCATCTATACACCCAATGTGATCTGCCCAGCCATGCACTGTCCCTGGGTATTGGCACAAGTCATTCCCTCTGCCCTGTCTACTCTGCCTGCTTCCAGCTGCACATCAGAGGAACCTTCCCTGAGCTCCCCAACCACATGGAGGCCCAAACTTGTCCTTCCTTGTCCTACATACTGGCCACACACTATTGCTCAATTATCTCCCCACCAGACAGTGAGTTCCAAGAGGCCAGGCATTCCCTGCCCCATCTCTAGTTCTTAGTACACAGCAGGAGCTCAATGAACATTAAATGAGTGAATATATGAATGTGTGAACATATGAATACAAGACATTAGCTAGATTTGTGGCCTCTGGCTCTTCTGGCAGACACATGGCACCAGCATTCATCAACTACCACCTCCACTTGGGGCCAACTCACCTTTTAGGCACCCTGGGTCTCTGTCCTTTTGCCTGGAACACCTGTGCCTGTCCATCCCATATAACAGAGTCTTGAAGCCTAATTGCAGGGTCAAACCTCAGAACAGCTGTGTCCGCTCCAAGCTCTTTCTCTGACCAGGCCTCTGCTAGGACCCACCTCTCTGTGTTCTGCTCTCAAATCTCTCATAAGAACAATGACCTTTACTGAGTGTTCACTATACAAGAGACCTTTTTCTAAACATTTTTATAAAACATTAACTCTGCCAAGCTTCACGACAGCCCCAGGAGGTAGGTCCAATTATTGCTCCATTTTAAAGATGGAAAAACAGGTGGTGCCTGTGGCTCAAGGAGTAGGGCGCCAGTGCCATATACTGGAGGTGGCGGGTTCAAACTTGGCTCCAGCCAAAAACTGCAACAAAATAAATAAATAAAAGGCAAAAAAAAAAAAATTTTTTTTAAATAAAAAATTAAAAAATAGGGTGGCGCCTGTGGCTCAAAGGAGTAAAGCGCCAGCCCCATATGCCGGAGGTGGCGGGTTCAAACCCAGCCCTGGCCAAAAACTGCCAAAAAAATAATAAAGATGGAAAAGCTGAGACAGCCCATGGTTAGTGAGAACCCCTGAAATGCCTGATCAGTGCCCAAATCCACACCAGGGCTCCTCTTCCCAGTGTCACCTGGATGTTTATTGAATGAATGAGAGGAAAAGCAAAAGTCTCATTCAGTTCCTGTTTGAGTCAGGAGTCATCAGCAGTTCTGTCCAGATCCCAACCCCACCAAGTGGTCAGGAAAACAGTCAGAAGGTGAAAAAAAGAAAACAAAGGGCAGCACCTGTGGCTCAATGAGTAGGGCGCTGGCCCCATATACTGAGGGTGGCAGGTTCAAAACCGTCCCTGGCCAAACTCAACAAAAAATAGCCCGTTGTGACGGGCACCTGTCGTCCCAGCTATAGGCTGAGGCAAGAGAATCGCCTAAGCCCAAGAGTTGGAGGTTTGCTGTGAGCTGTAACGCCACAGCACTCTACTGAGGGCGACAAAGTCAGACTCTGTCTCTTAAAAAAAAAAAAAAAAGAAAGAAAATAAGAAAACAAAAATGATAACAATGATACTATCTCAGCTTCTCTCTGTGCTGCTCTGTGCTAAACACTTTGCACATAGTTGCTCTTCTAGTCCCCTCTAGAGAAAAAGGCCCATCATTATGCCCATTTTACAGATAGAAAAAACTGAGGTGTGGGGGGAGTGGCTTTCCAGGGTCACACAGCAGGTGAGGGATAGAGCTGGGATTAGATCTTTGCTCAACTGCTAAACAACAGTGATATTGCTTAGCATTCATCTCCCCCACTCTGCAGTGTGCACTGTTAGGGACGAGAGGCTAACTTGTTCCTGCCAACTCCCCAGGGCCTGCTCAGGGTAGATGCTCCAAAAGTTAGTAGTCGTGTGAACTAACGAACCCCTGGGGTTAGACAAGGCAAGGTGACGTCAACAGTCTCTGGAGCCATGAACTTGACTCCTTGGACTGCCAGTGAAGGTGGGAGAAAGGCTCTAAGAAAAAACACTGAGCCATCTCCCTCAGATGACCCCTGGAGCTACTGAGTGAATCCAGGTTCACATCTTGCTTTTGTCTGTTCCTTGCATGCGATGCAGAAGAGGGGGCTTCCCTCTCTGAGCTTCAGTGTGGTCATCTATAAAATAAACTGATGTCCTTTTCCTGTCCATGCTTGGCATGGGGCTTAAATGAGTGTCTGCCACTATTTTATTACCATTCTTGTCAGAAAAGAAGAGTATGGCTCGGCACCTGTGGCTCAATGGGCTAAGGCGCCAGCCACGTACACCTGAGCTGGCGGGTTCGAATCCAGCCCGGGCCCGTCAAACAAAAAAAAAAAAATGACGGCTGCAACCAAAAAATGGCCGGGCGTTGTGGCGGGCGCCTATAGTCCCAGCTACTTGGGAGGCGGAGGCAAGAGACTCGCGTGAGCCCAGGAATTGGAGGTTGCTGTGAGCTGTGACTCCACAACACTCTATCCAGGGTGACAGCTTGAGGCTCTGTCTCAAAAAAAAAGAAAAGAAGAGTATGCCAGCTCAAGAGTCAGCCTGCCCACCATGAGAAGCTTCAGAAGGAGCCTGCCTCATAGGCTGGGCAGGGGCATCACAGGAACCCACACAAAAGGCCGTCTCAAGGGATGGGCGGCTGTTCCAGGCAGGAAGTCGCCAACCAGAGTCATCAACTGAAGCCCAAGCCATGAAGGAGACTGTACCAGGGAGGTTTTCTGGCCATGAGGGCAGGCAGGCCATAGGACATTGGTCCCCTCTCAGACACTGGCCCAGGCAGTAGCATTTATTGAGCACTTACTATGTGCCAGGCACAGGTAAACAACTCATCAGATCATGACATCCCTGGGATCACAGGCTGACAAGCTCAGGGAGCAATTATTCATCACATTAGGGGGATCCAGGAGCCCCAAGGGTTAGACAGCAGGGGATAAAAAGCAAGGGTCTTGGGCGGTGACTGTGGCTCAAAGGAGTAGGCCACCGGCCCCTCATATACCAGAGGTAGCGGGTTCAAACCCGGCCCCAGCCAAAAACTGCAAAAAAAAAAAGAAGAAGCAAGGGTCTTTGGGGCACTTCTATCCCAGCCACCAGAACTTCTGGGAGCCTGGTCAGCCAGAAATGAACCACCTTGGAGGAGCCTTTAAATCCCACCTACCGGCTTAGCCGGGACTTCTGGGGAAGGACATTACCAGCTACAGAGGTCTCCAGGATCTCCCCAAATCCCATAGCCAGGTGAAGGACAAGGACATTGTAAAGCAGGAAGATCTCAGCCTGATGCTCCTGGCCCCCCACCTCTATCCCAAATCCCCACAGCAAACACATGGAAGCAACTAGCTCCATGCCCACTGGCTAGAAGTGGTGATGGGTCTGTATCTCATGACTCGAGTTCAGAATACAACTATATCTACCAGAGTACCTGCCAGGGTAACCTGGCAAGTGGTGCCCCGTGTCTAGAGCTTCTCTATTTAAGCATATCATCCTAAAGGACCCTGGACCCTCTACCAAGTTAGAGAGAAATCACAGGCACGCTTGAGCAGCCGGAAAGCTGGCTCTCAGCCATGGGGCCCACTCTAGCCCATGATCCCAGAGATCGGGGTTCATCAGCCTCCCTGCTATCCAGTCACCTTGGATAATGATTCAGAGAAGCTAACATTTCCCTTTTAATTGTCAAGCCCACATGCAGAAAAAGATTTTTTTTTAATTGTGGTAAATGAAATTAACATGAGCCAGTCCAAAGCCTCCACATTCCCTTGCCCCAGTGCATAGAAATGGGTAAGAAGTCTCACACTTTCAGAGAGGGATACCATCTCCAAGGAGGCCTCCAGGTTGACTTGAGGCCATGGGAAACATTTCTGCCTTCCCCACGCACAGTATCAACTGCTCCAGGAACCCAGATCCTGTGCACCCAAGGAGGCCCAAAGAGCTGAGGGGATTCCAAGGCACACTGCCTGGCAAGTGGCCATTGCCCTTTCATGACAGTCACGCTGCCAGATGCAGAAAAGCCCCTGAGAACTAGAGAGCAAAGGCTGGGGACCCTGGGGAGGCCACTGGGCAGCCACTACGGCCCTGATGCACCCTCTCTGGGGTCACCTACTACCCCAGGGACATTTATCAGGCCAGCACAGTCTGCCAGAACAGGAAATGTCCTCTGGGTTCCTCCGCCCTCCACCCCTAGTCTGACAGCCCAGACACCACCCCAACTAAGCTGCAGGAGTCAGGGAAAGCCAGGGACCATTCCCCCCAAAATGGGCAGCACCCTCTGAGTCCTACCTCATCCCTGTCCCAAAGATATGGCTTCTTTTAAGTGCCTCTGGGATGAGGGCAGAAGAGGGGTGAGACCCTATCTAGGGGGCAACCTCTCACTGTGTGGCTTTGGGCTGTGCTCAGGCCCTCTCGCTGCGGTGTGCCTCCTCTACCCACCTCACCCACTCTGAGCCTCTCCTCCTTGAGATGACCCCAGACTGTGAGCTCTAAAAGGGCAGACTTGTGTTAAAGGCCCTCTTTTGTGTCCACCCCCCCCACTGCATTTGCAGTCCCCAGCCTCCCACAGCCAGGGCCCCCCATCAGGCCCTGTGTGAGTCAGCTCCGGCGAACAGGGCACAGACTTCCTCCCTCCCAGGCCTCCCTGGGGACACACACCCTGGGCAGCAGCCGGCTCCCCCTCTCTGCCCCCCCAGTTGGGGGGGCCACATCCGGATGGGCCCCCAGGGGTTCCAGGCCTGGCTAACAAGGAAGCCCGCAACCTGGCCCCCCTCGCCGACCCCTGACAGGGTGGCGTGGGAGGAAAAATCTTCCATCCATCTGCTCAGCTGCCGGAAACTCCGGCTGCGGCAGGGCCAGGGACACTAGGAGGACCTGTTCCCCTGGGGAAGTGTCCTTTGCCCCTGCTGGGACAAAGGATGCTGGGCTGGAGAATTCAACTGTGGCCAGTGGAACCCCAGAGCCCTGACAGAGGAACACTGGTCACCTGGGTGGCAGGGCCTAATTAACTGGGTATCCAGCTGTGGCCATGGTCTACATGCCAGGACTTTGGACCTGCCTAGTCTACAAGGGACCTCAAACCCCCGGAAGCTGGGGAGCAGGGGTGTAGGGCTCCTGGGTCCAATAAGGCCTGATTCAGAGAGTAATCCCAGCTGAGTTACTTCCCCTGGACAGCATTCCTGCCTCAGTTTCCTCAGGGAGCAGCATTCCTGCCTCAGTTTCCTCAGGGAGAGCAGGCAGCTGGGAACGGGGGTCTGGTTGAGAACACGCCGCATACACTATACCTCTGGACTCTCCGAGGCAGGCTCTCTTGTCTGCCAGATGGAAGCAGCTTCCTGCCCCACCCATCTGAAGATGCTGAACACCCTGGGGCCCCTGGGGACCGTTTTCCTAGGAAACCTGGCAATTAAGTGCCAGCCCCTCTTGGCTAGCAATTAAGTGCCAGCCCCTCTTGGGCAATAATAACCGTAGCTTGCACTTATTGAGCACTGACTATATGCCAGGCACTTTACCTGCCTCTTCTCAAAACAACCCTGTGAGGTAGCTGTTAATACCTCCTTTTCCTGGATGAAAAGATATGTAGCATAGATAGGCTAAGGGACAGGGCCAAGGTCACATAGCTATAGAAATTATAGCCAACACAGTTCAAGTCCCTACCCTGTGCCAGGCTCAAACTTTGCACTACCACCCTGGAAGCTGGAACTCTTTAGCAGGCAAGGCCCAGAGAAGTCAGGTAACTTGCCCAAGGCCTCACACCTGGAAGCTGCAGAACCTGGATTTGGCTCCAGAGCCCCATGCTGCCACCAGAAAGAAAGGGAATTTAATAATAATAATGATAATGATAATATCATCTGCTATTAGTTAAGGCCACACCCAGTGCTGAGTGCTTCATGTACCTTCTCTCATCAAGCTCCACAGATGCTGATTTAATTGCCCCAGAAAAGTTAGGTGACCAACCCACCAATTCATAGCAATGGGAGACCTTCAAGAAAACTGGCCCTCACACAGGTGTGAGGGATATATAAAGCAAGTCCTAGAGGCCTTGTCAGCTAAGGGAGTGGCATTGGCCCAGAATGGGACAGCTCCCTGCCAAGAACCACTTCACTGAGCCCTCATGACTGGGGAGGGCACCCTATGTCCCCTCCCCAGGAACAGGTGGCCCTGGGATTGGCAGCTTAGAGGTCCCACCAAGTGTCTCTAGCTCTACCCTCCTCTGTTTCTACCCTTGAGGAAGCTCCATGCAGCATATGGAGAATGTCACAGCCTGATCCAGAAAGCCAAAGGCCCCACAGACTGACCTTTAGCTGGGCAACCCAGCTGCTGCCACATTTGGAGTTCTAAGGGGTCTGATTTGTATTAGAAAGTCCTGCTTTGGCTCGGCGCCTGTGGCTCAATGGGCTAAGGCGCCAGCCACGTACACCTGAGGTCGCGGGTTCGAATCCAGCCTGGGCCCGCCAAACAACAATGACGGCAATCAAAAAATGGCAGGGCGGTTCGGCGCCTGTGGCTCAATGGGCTAAGGTGCCAGCCACGTACACCTGAGCTGGCGGGTTCGAATCCAGCCTGGGCCCGCCAAACAAAAATGACGGCTGCAACCAAAAAAAAAAAAAAATGGCCGGGCGTTGTGGCGGGTGCCTGTGGTCCCAGCTATTTGGGAGGCGGAGGCAGGAGACTCGCTTGAGCCCAGGAATTGGAGGTTGCTGTGAGCTGTGAGGCCACGACACTCTACCCAGGGTGACAGCTTGAGGCTCTGTCTCAAAAAAAAAAAGTCCTGCTTTTCAGAGAAGGTGGTTTGAGGATGGGGGGAGGGGGATAAGGAAGGAAAACAAGCAGAGCTAACGCCCATGGCAAAAAGGATAATCACCCCATCGTTATGACTTGTCTCCTCCTGACCCAGCCATTCTGAACACTATGAATTCACTCATTTATGTTCCAATAACCCTAAGAAGCAGGTACTGTTATCACGCCCATTTGACAGATGAGCAAACAGAGGCAGAGGCAGTTACGCAAGGTTCTATAGCCAGTAAGTGCCATCACCTCATCCTGCCCAGGACTTCAGACTCCTCCCAAAGATTCTGGAAACTCCAATGCTACAGGTGCAGGAGGTACTCAAGGGAGACTGGTGAAAGTACGTTCCTTAGCCACTAACAATACTAATGATGCCAATGACAAAATCACCACCACCTGTAATTAAACTCTTTCTCTGTGCCAGGCAGCAAGTGCTTTTCACACACTGGGTCATTAAATCTCCTCTGCAAACCTGTTATAACTCCATTTTACTGAGGTTCACGAGGGACATCTGCCCAATGCGCTCAGCTGGACACAAGCAGCTCCAGGGCCTCAGCCTCCAGAGCCCTCTTCTGCTACTGCTAAGCCCCTTAGACCCCAGCTGCTGATGCTTCAGGCCAGCCCCTTCCCAGCCGGCCGCTTGTGTGGCCCTCAGGGACTCACAGAAGTTCTAGGAATGTTCACCCTTTGGCTCAGAAGGATTTTCCCTCCCAGAGGGCGGTTGTGGGAAAAAGCTCCAGAAAACATACTAAAAACCCTTCTAGCTCCCCCCAGTAGGCCCTGGCCTCTCATCTCCTGAGCCTGGCCTGCCCAGGTGGCCTCTGCCTGCTCTCCTTCTATTAGGTCCCCCAAAGCCTCTGGGACTGTTTCCACTCTGGCAGCCAGGTCGATGATGGGAAATCCAGATACAACTTATGCCTGCATCCCTGGAGATCCATGTGCTCCACTGCTCTGGCGGGGCCCTGTATGTAAATATGGAGACGGGATGGCCTGGTTGTCCTGGCCAGGCCTGGCAGCTGGTGGGTGTTAGGCAATGATCATCACCCAGGTGAAGGAGTGTGGGTCAGATCTCAGCCCCTCCTGTCACCAAAGCTAGACTTTGGCCCTACAGACATCGCCTTACCAGGCCCCCTACTCTGAAGCCTCCACCCGCCACCTGATTTCACTTCCTCCCACTCAGTCGGCCTAAGGGGTGCCCCTCCCTGGAGGTCCCCAGCTGCAGGCAGTGACCTCCTCACCTACATCATCATGGCCAGGAATGGGGAAGAGAAACAGGAGAATGAGGAAACTAAAGAAAAAAAGAAGCAGGACAAGCAGGCAAGCCCCCCCTCCCCAGTTCCTCAAATGCACCCCACACACACAAAAAAAGAGAAAAAGCTCCCCTGGTCAGAGGGAGGGAAGAGAGGGGATTTCAGCACCAGGCATTAGAAGCCTCTGAAATACCCTCCTAGCTGTGCTGACCTATAAGACCAACATCCCTTCCAGACATTTTGGTTTTTGCTGGGGGGGGGACCCCAAGAACCCTGGGCTGAACAGTGGTGTGAGAATATCATTACAAAAATACCCAGGCTCTAGGACCCCTAAGTGGACACCAAATTTAGTGGCATGTGGGTGCATGGCCCAACCCACCTTCCAATGCAATGAGTGGGGAGAAGGGCTCCCTGGATCAGGCGCTATCCTGTGAACCACATGGCCTGGAATGGGTGGGTGGGGACTGAACGGCACAGGCTCCCCCTTCCAAGGGTTCACCCATCTCATAACCTCAGTTTGACTACTTTCACTTTGAAGGTACCAAAGGATGACCCCTGACTCCTCACCACGCACAAGTTGAAGAGACTGCTGCCCGTGACTGGCCAGGCTGCTGTAGCGGGGACAGGAGTGATGATGTTAGCTATGCCCTCTCAGCCTCTCATTGCCTCAGTTACCCCCGTTATATTCCCAACACGTGTGTGGGTGGGGATGTTGGACGGTGGCTGTCGCAGGCGCTCGGGAATGGTCACCTGGAACACCTCCATCAGAGTTAGCTGCAGGACAATATTTTGGGCTGCGGTGCGGGTGCGCAGAGACTAGACAGAACTGAACACGGGGCCTCCTCTTCCCCCATTAAATCCCTCCCAGCCCCGGAGGAGGGAAGCGCCGGCAAAGGCTGGCTTACCTGAGAGAGACGGGGTCCGGGCCCGGCCGGCCCATGGCGTCGCGCGTCCCCGGCCCCCCGAAATCCCGAGGGGGCGGGCGCGCCCCCGCCCCGGGCGCGTCCTCTCCCGCGCGCCGGCTCCTCGCTCGCGGTTCGCTCGCTCGAGCGGGGCTCAGGCAGGAAACCCAGGCTCGGAAAATGGCCAGCGCCTCATCATTTCCGCCGCCAGCGCTTGACAGTTGCGGGAGGATGCGCCCCCGGGCCGCCACCGGGGAAACTTTGCTGCCGCCGCCGTCGCCACCGCGGGCCGCGACAGTCCGGGCGGGCGACCGGGCGGAGACGGTGGCCCGAGCCCATACCGCCCCGCGCCGTTATGTAAAGAGGAACCGACTACTGTGAGAGCGCAGCCGGGCGGAGGAGGGCGGCCGTGGCTTGGGAGGGACCGGGGCGGGGCCACGGGGAACCACGCCCCCGTCCGTCCTCGAGTCCGAGATTCAGGGAGAGGGGGGAGGCCCTGGGGGTGTGGCTTTACCTAGCTCCTCCCATCACCCTTGCTCCTCAGCAGCTCGCGGGTCCTGGGGTCTCCAGCCTTGAGTTTGGAGGGAAGCAATGCCTTATCAAGCCACGCCTACCACTCGCCCCCAGATTTTGCTTCGAGCAGCCTAAAGAAGAGAAGGCAGGGGGCTGAAGGCGGGTCAACTTTGGTCCCACCCACCCAAAGGCAGCAGGCTACTGGGTGCCTCAGCGCTTCGGGGGCGGGGCCCTACGAAGAGGCGGGGCCTACCAGCCAAGCCTAGACAAGCGTGCTCTCCCTGCCTACCCCCTGGAGGGCCTTATCTGCTCCCGCCGTGCGGGTCCGCGCAATAGTGACCTTGACTTTCATCATCGTCCAGGGAGGGAGCCCAACCCCGCCCGGCCCTGACTGTCCTCGACTCTGCTGAGCCAACTCGCCATGACTCCTATCCTCAGTTTGGATTGTGCCACCATTCTTAGCTCTGCTTTTGGCACAGCCCAGGCCCATATAGATCAGCTTCTGTCCGGCCACTTGTGCATTTTTCTCCAGGAAAGCTCTCTTGACCGCTGGCTCCTGAAACTTCTGCGTCCACCACTCCATTCACCCTCGGACATCTTATCTTTTCCCTTGGGCCTGAAGGGGGGGTGATATTGACGGTGGGGTCCCCGGTAGTCTGAAGTGGGGCACACACTCAGCTGGCTTTTCCTCCAACACAAGGGAGGGAGGGGAGGCAGGAATGTTTGCCCTTCTCTCTGCTCAGGAAACAAGTCGCCCACACTCCCCACCTTAGAGGGGCCACTCTTCCTCTACAGCTTGCTGCTCTATTCCACTCCTCCCCCTCCATACCTCCATTTCCTCATCTATAAAATAAAAGAATAAGTATGCCCCCCTTCCAGGTTGCTATGAGCATCAAACAAGATCAAATGAGGATCTAAGTAGTGCTACCAGAGTGTTTGTTAAACAAACAGGCCTTGAGTCCTGGGCTGGGAGCTACAGGAAGGGGTTCCCCAGAAGACGGGGATTTCCACCTTCCGGGCAAATGGGGGAAGGGAGCTGGTCTGCTGTAGCATCTCTGAAGTCCAACGCCATTGAAGAAACAAAAATGTGTTTTCTTTTCTTTCTTTTTCTTTTTTTGAGACAGCGTCACAGCTCATAGCAACCTCCAAATCCTGGGCTTAGGCCTTAGCCTCCAGAGTAGCTGGGACTACAGGCACCTGCCAGACTATTTTTTTGGTTGTTGTTGTTGCAGTTTGGCCCCGGGGCCGGGTTCTAAACCGCCACCCTCAGTACATGGGGCCAGCGCCCTACCCACTGAGCCTCAGGCACTGTCCCAAAAATGTGCTCTCTACAAATAGATATCAGATACTATGTGTCACGCATGGTTCTTTATGCTAGAGACATGGCAGTGAACCAAACAGACAAATATCCCTGCCCTCATGGAGCTGACATTCTTGTGAGGGGACAGAGAGCACAAATAAATACATGGATTAACTATGGAAATAGTTATGGGATGGAGAGCGGAAAGTGTGCCCAGGAAGGACACTTCTAAGGAGATAACATGTGAGCTGAGATCCCCCACCAGGACAAGAAGGATCCAGGCATGATAAAGTGTGAGGGAAGGGCAGTCCAGGCCAAAGCAACAGCAAGTGCAAAGACTCTGAGGTGGGAATACATTTAATACATTAGAAGAAAATAAAAAAAGTAGTGGTGACTCTTCCACTAACAGATGAGGAAAGATGAAGTTGGAAATGCGGGCCCATCACATGGTATCTTGGGAGTTTGGGAATTATTTTGAGGGTAATGGGGAGCCTTGGAGGGTTTGGGCAAAAGGACCTGGATTCAAGCTGCCAAGTCCGGAATTGGCAACTGCAAATTAGTAGGTGTCCCAGAGATATTCACACATCTGAGGATGTGGGATGGGGGCGGAGTCAAGACAGTCTAAACTGATAGCCCCATATTATTTTATCTTTTTATTACACTTGAGGACACTGAGGTGGCTGAAAGACAGCAGTTTCTTGCCTGCAGCTAAGCAGCTGTCAAGTGGCATCAAGGGAGCCACCAGGTACTCAGGCAGTGCCAAATGGTTGCTGAAATCTTGTCAGCCACAAGCACTTTCCCTCTCACTGCCCAGACAGCAACTCTGCTGACTTAAATGGGGACTTGTGGTTCTTTCCCTTTTTAATCACAGTTCAAGCCTTCTCGCCTGCCAGATTTCTCTGAGGCCCAAACTGGTTTCCTTCCTCGCTTAGTTTCTTCTTGCCCTGCGATGCCAGCGGAGTCCAGTTTCTTGTTTCAATTTTCTCTGCAACCCAGAGGTTTCTCATTTTTTGATTTTGTTTTTTCCTTAGAAAGGCAAAGGAGTTCCAACAAATAACCCCCTCTTCAGCGTGCCCTAGATTTGAGAGCACAGCGAGTTGTCTTCCCCGCTGGGAGGCGGGCCAGCCGCCTGCTCCTCCCCCTTGCAGGTCGCGGAAGCCACAGGGGAAAGGGGCTTATTCCAGTTCCCAGGACAGATCAGTAGCTCAGAAACCAGCAAGGCTGTCAGAGGCGGAGGTCCAGCTGCATTTCCTTCCTACTGGAGAAACACTGAAGGAGAGAAAACTTACTGTCTGTCTAGTTCCGGGGGACAGGACTGATAACAGTAACAACAGTGACAATATCAATGAACTAATGACGATCAGGCTCAGTGCCCATAGCTCAGTGGTTAGGGCACCGGTCACATACACTAGGACTGGCGGGTTGGAACCCAGCTGGGTCTGCTAAACAACAATAACAACAACAACAAAAACAACTATAACAACTACAACAAAATAGCTGGGCGCCTGTAGTCACAGCTACTTGGGAGCCTGAGGCAAGAGAATTGCTTAAGCCCAAGAGTTAGAGGTTGCTGTGAGCGGAGACATAACAGCACTCTACAGAGGAGAACAAAGTGAGACTCTGTCTCAAAAAAAAAAAAAAGATCAATACTAATAATATTCATGCAACAATGAATAGTAATAGCGATAATTAACAGCCAAAGTTAGACTGAATAACAATATTAATGAGTTGGGTAGCACCTGTGGCTCAGTGGGTAGAGCACAGGCCCCATATACCAAGGGTGGTGGGTTCGAACCTGGCCCCGGCCAAACTGTAAGAAAAATAGCTGGGCATTGTGGCGGGCGCCTGTAGTCTCAGCTACTCAGGAGGCTGAGGCAAGAGAATGGCCTAAGCCCAGGAGTTGGAGGTTGCTGTGAGCTGTGATGTCACAGTACTCTACTGAGGGCAATAAAGTGAGACCCTGTCTCTAAAAAAAAAAGAAAAACAATATTAATGACTTAACAATGATCGATGCCATTAATTTTAATATCAATATGTTAACACTTTATATTGATAATTATTGTGTTTTGAGACAGAATCTAGCTCTGTCAGCAGGCTAGAGTGCAGTGGCACAGTCACACACAGCTCACTGCAACCTCGAACTCCTGGGCTCAAATGATCCTCCTGCCTCAGCCTCCCTGGTTGCTGAGAATACAGGCGGGAAATACCAACTCAGGTAATTTTTTTCTATTTTTTGTAGAGACAGGGTCTTGCCATCTTGGCTGGGATGGTCTCAAATTCCCAGGCTCAAGTGAACCTCCTGCCTTGGCCTCTTAAAATGCCAGGTTTACAGGCATGAGCCTCTGCACCTGGCCAATATTAATAACAATAATTAATAACAACAAAGTTAATCAGACTGAATAACAAGTTAACAATAATCAATACCATTAATTTTAATATTATCAGTTACTATTAATAACAATAACAAAAGTTAACTAGTACAGGATTACTAATAAAGGGTTAATAAAAATCAATATAATAATGTAATAGTTAGGTTTAATTAATATTATTAGCTATTACAGGGTTAATAGTAAAGATGAATAACAACAGGATATTAAGAATAACAAATACGGGCAGTGCCTGTGGCCAGCACTCTACAGAGGGCAACAAAGTGAGACCCTGTCTCTAAAAAAAAAAAAAAAAAAAAAGTAACAAATATAACAGTAACAGTTAACAGATCTAGGATTATAAATACATATTAAATAGAATAATAATTCTAATATTTAATATAAATATAATTTTATATTTAGTATAAAATAACAATAGGATATTCATAAGATTAATGATAATAAGTATCTAATTTGAGCACTTAAAATGTGACTAATGTCATCAAGGGACTGAATTTATAACTTTATTTTATTTATTTATTTTTGAGACAGAGCCTCAAGCTGTCACCCTGAGTAGAGTGCCGTGGCATCACAGCTCACAGCAACCTCCAACTCTTGGGCTCAAGCGAGTCTCCTGCCTCTGCCTCCCAAGTAGCTGGGATTATAGGCATCCGCCACAATGCCTAGCTATTTTTTTTTTTTTTTGTAGAGACAGAGTCTCACTCTATCATCCTCGGTAGAGTACTGTGGAGTCACAGCTCACAGCAACCTCCAGCTCTTGAGCTTAGGTGATTCTCTTGCCTCAGCCTCCCGAGTAGCTGGGACTACCAGCGCCCGCCACAACGTTCAGCTATTTTTTAATGCAGTTTGGCCGGGGCCGGGTTTGAACCCGCCACCCTCAGTATATGGGGCTGGCACCCTACTTCCTGAGCCACAGGTACCACCCCACGCCCAGCTATTTTTTGTTGTTGCAGCCATCAGTTGTTTGGCTGGCCTAGGTTGGATTTGAACCTGCCAGCTCAGGTGTATGTGGCTGGCGCCTTAGCTGCTTGAGCCACAAGTGCTGAGCCTGAATTTGTAACTTTATTTAATGTTAATTAATTAAAATGTGAATAGCCACATGTGGCTAGTGGCTACTGTCCTAGACAGCACAATTCTGGACATTTCACATTGTTAATTCATTTTTACAACAGCCCCAGAGTAGGTACTATTATTATTCTCATTTTATGATGAGGAAACTGTAGTACTGAAAAGTTAAGTCCTTAGATCAGAGTCTCTCCCACTTCAAGGACAGGATACCATTGTCTGAGGGGGCCCTTAATTATGAGTGAAGGCTCTGTGGTTACCCAGACTGGTTTAGAATTCTGTTTTGTATTTTTCTTGCTGTGTGGGCAGACTTTCTGGGCCTCAGTTTCCTCACCTGTAAAATAGAGATAGTTACAAGCCTGGCCCCATTGGATTGTTGGAGAGAATTTGATGAGAAAACTTACATTAAGAGCTTGAGAGGTGGGGGGGCACTTCCACACAGCACATAATTCATAAAGATTTTGGTCAATTATGGGTGTCGCCTGTGGCTCAGTGGATAGGGCACTGGCTCCATATACTGAGGGTGGAGGTTTCGAACCTGGCCTCGGCCAAACTGCAACAAAAAAATAGCTGGGCATTGTGTCGGGTGCCTGTTGTCCCAGCTGCTTGGGAGGCTGAGGCAAGAAAGTTGCCTAAGCCCAGGAGTTGGCGGTTGCTGTGAGTTGTGACGCCACAGCGCTCTACTGAGGGCAATAAAGTGAGACTCTGTCTCTTTTTTAAAAAAAAAAAAGAGGGCTCGACACCTGTGGCTCAATGGGCTAAGGCGCCAGCCATGTACACCTGAGCTGGCGGGTTCGAATTCAGCCCGGGCCCGCCAAACAACAATGAAGGCTGCAACCAAAAAATGGCCGGGCGTTGTGGCTGGTGCCAGTAATCCCAGCTACTTGCGAGGTGGAGGCAGGAGACTTGCTTGAGCCCAGGAATTGGAGGTTGCTGTGAGCTGTGATGCCACAGCACTCTATCCAGGGTGACAGCTTGAGGCTCTGTCTCAAAAAAAGAAAAGAGATTGTCAATTAATCTATACTTGGGTGTAAGGATCATCTGTCCCTCAGACTGAGGATGTGAAGAGTAGTAGCCACAGAGACTGGCCCTGTGGATGACAGACTCTCACAGGTATTTTACAGATGAAGATGCTAAAGCTTGAGAATGATGACTCTTAACCAAGGCTGCCCAGCCAGAGTGCAAGTATTGGTGTAAAACGTGCTTCTGCAGGTGAGGAGAGGGTTTGGGGGCCTGGATTGGCCTCTGGCCAGGCAACAGCTGGTGCTAGAGTTTTCCATGCCTGAGTTCTCATTCCTGTACTGCTACTCCCACTCTCTGAGCCTCAACGTTCCCAGCCTATAAAATGGGCATTAATAGTAGCTGGATGAAGAGCAATAACACTGTATAATACACTTAGTGACCAGCAGGTCTTCTGCAAACACTTGGCAGCTGCGTGTGTTCAAAGAACAACTTTGGAGCACATCGGGCTTCTCCTCCCTGTTCTTCAAAGTTACCTTCATATTCCTACATCAAGGCCTTGGCACTGCCAGAATGCCCTTCCACTGGATGTTTCCAGCCATCGTTTTCTTTACTCCCTAGAGGTCCCAGACTACCCACCAGGCCTAAAAAAGCCCCCTCCCCACAGCTGACCCTCTGTATCTCTCCTCTGAGTTGGCTTTTTCTTCCTTGCCCTTATGGCCCCTGACTTCATTTACCTGTTTAGTGACCATCTCTCCCTGCACTCCTAGAAGCAGGCCAGCTCTGCATGACCAGTCATTCTCATCTGTCTTACCCCTTCTTGTTGTCACAGTACCTAGCACAGTTATGGACACATAATAGGTATTCCTGTTAATTTAAAACATGTCCATAAATTCTTTGATACCTCCCTTGAAAAGGTGGAGCCCAACTCCCCTACCCTTGAGTCTGGGCTAGGCTAATAATGACTCACTTCCAACAAAGCATCTAAAGCAGAAATGACACTGTGTGACTTTTGAGACTGGGTTGTAAGAGGTATTTCGGCTTCTCCTTATCCTCTCTTGAGCGTTGAACTCTGAGAGAATCCAGGACCATGTAACAAGGATACTCGAGGCAACTTTGTAGAAAGGCCCATGTGCTAAGGCACTGAGACCTCCTGCCACCAGCCAGCAAGGAACAGGAACCTCGGCAACAATGCTGCCAGTAAGCAGTCTTGGAAGTGGATAATCCATCCCAGTCAGGCCTCAAATGAGCAGTCCCAGCCCAGTTTTTGTTCGTCTATTGTTTTTATGTTATTTATGTATTTATTTATTTTGTAGAAACAGAGTCTCACTTTATCACCCTCGGTAGAGTGCCATGGTGTCACACAGCTCATAGCAATCTCCAACTCCTGGGCTTAGGCGATTCTCTTGCCTCAGCCTCCCAAGTAGCTGGGACTACAGGCGCCTGCCACAATGCCTGGCTATTTTTCTGTTTTGCAGTTCGGCCAAGGCCGGGTTTGAACCTGCCACCTTTGGTATATGGGGCCGGCGCCCTACTTGATGAGCCACAGGGGCCACCCTGTCTATTGTTTGTTGTTTGTTTGTTTGTTTGTTTGAGACAGAGCCTCAAGCTGTTACCTTGGATAGAGTGCAGTGAAATCGCAGCTCACAGCAACCTCCAATTCCTGGGCTCAAGCGAGTCTCCTGCCTCTGTCTCCCAAGTAGCTGGGACTACAGGCGCCCACCACAACGCCTGACCATTTTTTTGGTTGCAGCCGTCATTGTTGTTTGGCAGGCCTGGACTGGATTCAAACCCGCCAGCTCAGGTGTACGTGGCTGGCGCTTTGCCCATTGAGCCACAGGCGCCAAGCCCACCCTATTGTTTTTAGCTTGCTCTGTTGCCTAGCCTGGAGTGTAGTGATGTCATCACAACTCGCTGCAACCTCACACTCCTGGGCTTAAGCAATACTCCCACCTCAGCCTCCTGAGTGGCTGGGACTACAGGTGTGTGCCACCAGCCCATTTTTTTTACTACAGCCTCCCGAGCGACCCTGAACCACAAGCCAAGTCAAATTGTACCTAAATTCCTAAAACCACATGAGATAATTAAGGTTTGCTGTTTTAAGCCTTTGTGTTTGAGAGCAATTTGTTACACAGCAATCTGTAACTAAGGTAGGGCTTAAGAAGGCTCTGGGGTGTCCAATTAACCCTTACCCCACCAATCAGGGTCAAGCTGAGGCTAGAAGGGCTCAGGAAAAGGTGCATGCCCCTTGGCCAACACAGGTCTGCTGCCTATGGTTGGAAAAGGATTACATAACCAGATCCTTCCTCTTTTTGTCTGGGCTGTGAAAACTCCCAAAGCAGATTCCTGGGCCTGGGGGCCAATGTGCTGAGTTCAGGTGCCTGATGCCCTCTACTCCTTCTGCTTCCTTCCCCTGGCTGGGTTCTGTTTTCTGTCCTAGCGCCTTAAAATCTAAAATTACCACAAGTCCTTGCATAAGAAAAGAAATGAACAATTCTTATGATCTGGACTCCATTTGTGGAAGCATGCGCCAAGCCAAGACTATCACAAGCATTATTGTCTTCCACCCCAAACCAAGGGTTTGATATTCAATGCCTCATTTTTTAGAAGAGGGAACTGAGGCCTGGAGCAGTGAAATGATGTACCCAAGGCCACACAACTGCTAAGTGATCAGCACAACTGATCTGGAATCAAGGTCTATCAGGTTGTAGAGTCCTGACTCTTTTTTTGAGACAGTCTCACTATGTCATTCTCGGTAGAATGTCATGGCTCCCAGCAACCTGCAACTCTTGGGCTTAAGCGATTCTCTTGCCTCAGCCTCCCAAGTAGCTGGGACTGCCTGCCTCAAAGCCCGGCTATTTTTTGTTGCAGTTGCTTAGCTGTTGTTTAACTGGCCCAGTCCAGGTTCGAACCCGCCAGCTTCGGTGTATGTGGCTGGCGCCTTAACCACTCAGCTATGGGTCCCGAGCCACAGTCATCTCCTATGCCCAAGTGCTCATAATAACGATAGTAATAACAACGTTAACAATAATTAATTATTATTTTTTTTTTTGAGACAGAGCCTCAAGCTGTCACCCTCGATAGGGTGCTGTGAAATCACAGCTCACAGCAACCTCCAATTCCTGGGCTCAAGCAGTGTCTTGCCTCTGCTTCCCAAGTAGCTGGAACTACAGGTGCTCGCCACAACGCCTGGCTATTTTTTGGTTGCAGCCATCATTGTTGTTTGACGGGCATGGGCTGGATTTGAACCCGCCAGTTCAGGCGTACGTGGCTGGCGCCTTCCGTTGAGCCACAGGCGCCGAGCCTTTGTTTGTTTGTTTGTTGAGACAGAGTCTCACTTTGTCGCCCTCAGTGCGGTGGCGTCATGTAGCTCGCAACAACCTCCAACTCCTGGGCTTAGGCAATTCTCTTGCCTCAGCCTCCTGAGAGCTGGGACTACAGGCGCCGGCCACAACGCCCGGCTATTTTTCTGTTTTTTGCAGTTCGGCAGAGGCTGGGTTTGAACCTGCCACCTTCGGTATATGGAGCCGGGGCCCTACTTGATGAGCCACAGGCGCCGCCCTAACAATAATTAATTATTAGAGCATTGAATACCAGGCAGTGGTTTGAGGGCTTTACAGGAGTTAACAATCTACTTTTCCCCAACTGTATGAAGGTGAGATTGCTGTTTCCTTCCATTTGACAGAGAAGGAAACTGAGGCACAGAGAGGCTAAAGCAACCTCCCCCAGTCACGCGGCTGGTAAGTGGCCCAGCTGGTAGTTACACCCAGTCTCCAGAGCTCTGATCTTAACCCAAAACAGCGGCGGCCCGCACCCCATTCCCCACCCCACCTCCACCCCACTCCCGGGCCACGAGCCAACCGCCCCCTCTTCCGACAGCTCGGGGAATCTGGTTTCTGGGGGAAGTGACTCAGTGGCCTGAGGCCGCGCAGATAATTATTCACTTCCAATCCCGGTAATTAAAGGCCCTAATAGCCCCGCAGAAGACGTATGAGCCAGTTAGCTGCGCCGGTCTCATCCCTGACCTGGGATCCAGGTGGGGGCCATCAACTCCCTGGCCTGCGCGAGGTCGGAATCCAGCAGCCGTAGCTGCTTGCGCTGGGCTCTCGCGCCCCCTGGTGGCTGTAGGACAGTTGAGGGAGGCTGGGACGCTGCCTCCTGGGCGGCTTTAGACGCCCCAGGGGCCTCCTCTTGGAAAGATTCCTCCTTCTGGATCCCGCCCTAGGTCTTCCTGAGCCAAGTCAGATGCCTGTAACCCACATCGAATGGCCATGAAAGTTGAGAACACGGGTTTGGGCATAGATCAATGCCTGGCTTGTCCCTTTAGTGCTGGGTCTCTTGGGCAAGTGACTTGGACTCTTTCAGATGTTTCCCCATCTGTAAAATGGGGATAAGAAGTTACCCCATAACATTGTAGTAAAAATTAAGTTAAATGATCCACTTATAAGTCGTCGTCACATAGTAAGTGCTCAAGAAATGCTGCCTGTTATTATTATTAATTTCCGCTGTACAAATCCAGTTTTGTGCCATGTTTCTTCCACTCATTAAACTCTCCATGGCTCCCCATTACCTTGTGAGTAAAATTCAAACCCCTTAGCCTGACATTCCAAGCCACCTCATGGTGCCAGCCCTCATGACCTCATCCAATATCCACCCCCCAACCCCCACCCCCCCATGCCCTTACCTCTGGCCATCCCCAACTTGTGTCCCCCCTTTTTTTTGCAGCTTTTTGGCCGGGGCTGGGTTTGAACCTGCCTTACTCCTTGAGCCACAGGCGCCGCCCTCCCCTTTTGTACCTCCAGAACTTTGCCCACACTGTTATTGTCAGGCATTCCCTATTCCATTCCTCTGCTTAGTTAACTCCTATACATCTGTTAAAACCACCTGAAATGTGACCTGTGCCTGGTCTGCCCCAGTTCCCTGAGGACAGATGTTGCTTCCTCTGGCTTTCCCTATATCAAGTTTCTAAGGGATAGAGGACTTGTTTCGTTTCTTTTTTTTTTTTTTTTTTGAGACAGAGCCTCAAGCTGTCACCCTGGATAGAGTGCCGTGGCATCATAGCTCACAGCAACCTCCAATTCCTGGGCTCAAGCGAGTCTCCTACCTCCGCCTCCCAAGTAGCTGGGACTACAGGCGCCCGCCACAACGCCTGGCCATTTTTTTGGTTGCAGCCATCATTGTTGTTTGGCGGGCCGGGCTGGATTCGAACCCGCCAGCTTAGGTGTACGTGGCTG
>CAUYRH010106134.1:0-14452 GCA_963574655.1 Perodicticus potto | reverse complement strand
TACTTTGTAGAAAACATTTTTAAATAATTTATACCTGATGATGTAAAAATTCATTTTCATAAAGCACTTTTTTTTTCTTTAATTAAATCATAGCTGTGTACATTAATGCAATCATGAAGTACAATGTGCTGGTTTTATATATAATTTGAAATATTTTCATCAAACTGGTTAACATAGCCTTCATGGCATTTTCTTACTGTGTTCAGACATTTATATTCTGCATTTAGTAAGTTTCAACTGTACCCTTCTAAGATGCACCGTAAATGTGGTCCCACAAATTACCTTCCCTCCACCCATCCTTCCCCATCCCCTCCCCACCCATGCCCCTTTCCCCAAATTCTTGTGCTATAATTGGGTTGCCTTCACATGAAAGCTATAAATTAGTTTCATTTAAGAGCTGAGTACATTGGATACTTTTTTTTCCATTCTATTTTTTGTTGTTGTTGTTGTTGTAGAGACAGAATCTTACTTTGTCACCCTTGGTAGAGTGCTGTGGCATTGCAGCTCACAGCAACCTCCAGCTCTTGGGTTTAGGCAATTATCTTGTCTCAGCCTCCCGAGTAGCCTCCTGAGTAGCTGGGACTACAGGTGCCCGCCACAACGCCTGGCCATTTTTTGGTTGCAGCCGTCATTGTTGTTTGGCAGGCCCGGGCTGGATTCGAACCCGCCAGCTCAGGTGTACGTGGCTGGCGCCTTGGCCCGTTGAGCCACAGACGCCAAGCCCCAGCTATTTTTGTTGTTGTTGTTATTGCAGTTTGGCTGGGGCCGGGTTCGAACCCTCCACCCTCAGTATACGGGGTTGGTGCTCCACTCGCTGAGCCACAGGTGCCGCCCTTTCTTCCATTTTTGAAATACTTTGCTAAGAAGAATATGTTCCAGCTCCATCCATGTCATAAAGCACTTTTCTATATTTTCCCTTTCCTCTCAGGAGACCCTTCTCTAGACAAAACTCCATTGCATTTACATACAACAGCATTTTTAAATATTATTCAGATTCACATTCTTACAGTACTCTCAGTATAAAAAGCTATGTATAGTTTACTGATCTTCCCATGAATAAACCATGTTGTAAGAGTTTGTAGTTCCAATCAAGAGAACAGAAAAATCAGTATCTATCACACATGGTTAACAAAAGTGAAAATTGACTTGAAAATTATTGGAGATTAGAACAACAATTTTATTATTAAAAATATGTTTTTACCAAAACATTACAAACATTGACTACCTTATTCCAATGCATACAAAAGTTAAGGCAGTTCTCTCAAGAGTTTCTACATCTCAGAGGAAGAAGCTACAGTACAATGAACATAGTACTACGAGAAGAAGAAACAGAAATGTTCTTATTATAATAAAGTATTTGCTATGTTGGTACAAAGTATTTCCTTCCTCAATTCAAGTTTTAAGAAGTAGAGTTTTTGCATATGCCCAAAAATTTATTCCAGGATTCTATGTGAAAGCTTCAACAAAGGATATATACAAAGTTAAAGTAGTTAACTTTCTTTTATTTTGGCCAATGATAATTTTCATTTTATGTGTCCTAATTATACTTCATTTCCTTTCACTTATGATATACCGTGGTCCTTGAGTTCAACATTTGAAAACTTCAAGAAAATTGTAAAGAAATTTTTCCATGCTCATCAAGTTTTGTGGATAAAGTGAAAAGGAAAGGAATGATAGGAAAACAAACACAGAAAACCATGCTCAAATTTTTATTCTGGTATTAGTGGTGATGGTTGTACAACTCTGTGAATATACTATCTTTGTATCATATGCTTTTTTTCATTTAAAAATATTTTATTTTAAAATAACTTCAAACAAAGTTAAGGAACCCGTACTTAAGACTTCCATATTCTCTACCCAGATTCCATAATTATTGATGTTTTACCATACTTTTCTCATGTATGTGATTCTTTTTCTAAACCATTGAAGAAAAAGCTGCAAACATGATGGACACTTTAAAAGGCTGATTTGACGGCATGTGAATTAGGCCTCAATAAAACTTTTATTAAAAAACTTAACCATATTACAGTTTTGATAAGCTTATCTTCCCATTTTTGACTTGGAATTCAAACTATAAAAATAACATACATATGTGTAATTTTAAGAAAAATATTAAAACATATAGCTATTTTTATTACAGTGGCAACTGTATTAATAATACAATACAAAGGCTTACTGAATTCATCAACTATATACATTAATAAAGTTTAAAACACATAAAAGTTTCACATTAATAAATTGTCCCTGGCAACAAATATGAATCTTTCCAACTTTCTTTTAAATATTTTAGATGAAATCTAATGTGAAGATCAAAATTTTGTGTAAATGTCTAACATTTATATATCATTCAAATCATGTAGAAAATGACACAAGGAAAACAATTTATTTCAGTTCTTTTGGTTAAATTTAAGATAAAAATGATAAAATAGAAATTCTTCTAGTACTAAATATACATATTAAACGCCAACTACAGAATTCAGGCATTGACTGGAACACCCAAATATTCCTTACATAATTGAAAGAGATTAGGTAAAGACACAAATCTTACAGATCTCTTGATACATTTTACCTATGCATTGTATCAAATTCTTGGCAAATCAATGTAATGCCAGGAATAGCTCAGGACACAAAATTATGCCAAAGTAGTCAATATTGTGTGCTCCAAGTAATTATCATAATTCTATCAAGTAGTCCTAATTACCATAGATTCCACACCAAATATAAATAAAATATTAAGACAATGGATAACAATTTGATACTTTTTAAAAACAAATAATTATATATACATACAGAAATAAATCTATACATCTTCAGCAAAAGTTCCTACCTTTGCGACCATCCCTATCCCCTTGAAGAATCTTTATAACGGTATTTTTAATGTTTTTTCCTTAGAAAAAGGCACAGATAATATCTAGCGCATAATTCTAAGAGAATTTACTTACTACTTGGAAACTCATTAGTAGACTCCTGATGAAAATCCCTATTCTAGGCCTGGTGCAGTAGCTCACACATATAATCCCAGCACTCTAGAGGCCGAGGCAGGCAGACTGCCTGAGCTCATGAGTTTGAGACCAGCCTGAGCCAGAGTTGAGACTCCATCTCTAAAAATAGCTGGATGTTGTGGCGGGTGCCTGTAGTCTCAGCTATTCGGGAGGCTGAGGCAAGAGAATCACTTGAGTCCAAAAGTTTGAGGTTACTGTGAGCTATGACACCACGGCACTCTACCAAGGGTGACAAAGTGAGACTCTGTCTCAAAAAAAAAAAAAACAAAAGGAAAAGTAAAGAAAATTTCTATTCTACAATTTCTATAACTTTTAGTTTTGTGCATAATTTATGAATCTGTATGCAGATGTCATGTGTGACATATAACAAACATCGCTAAAGCACGCCTCACATTTAAAAAGAGGGTTGTTAAAAAGTTTATTTGGCCCAGGCACATTGGCTCATGTATGTAATCCTAACATCTTAGGAGGCTGAGGCAGGTGGATTGCTTGAGCTCACAAGTTCAAGACCAGACTAAATAAGAGCGAGACCCCACCTCTATTAAAAATAGAAAAACTGAGGGAAGAGAATTGCTTGTGCCCAAGAGTTGGAGGTTGCTGTGAGTTATGACACCATGGCACTCTACCCAGGGCAGCAGCTTGAGACTCTGTCTCAAACAATAAATAAATAAATAGATAAATAAATAAATAAATAAAATAAAAATAAATAAAAAGTTGGTCAGTGCCTATGGCTCAAAGGGGTAGGGCGCCGGCCCCATATGCCATAGGTGGCAGGTTAAACCCAGCCCTGGCCCCAAACTGCAAAAAATAAAAAAATTAAAAAATAAATAAAAAGTATATTTGGGGGCAGCGCCTTTGGCTCATGGAGTAGGGCACCAGACCTATATGCCGAAGGTGGCGGGTTCAAACCTGGCCTTGGCTGAATTGCAAAACAGAAAAATAGCCGGGCATTGTGGCAGGTGCCTGTAGTCTCAGCTACTCGGGAGGCTGAGGCAAGAGATTCGCCTAAACCCAGGAGTTGGAGGTTGCTGTGAGCTGTGTGACTCCACGGCACTCTACCGAGGGCAATAAAATGAGACTCAGTCTCTACCAAAAAAAAAAAAAAAGTTTATTTGGAAGTTTACTGGGTTGATCAATTCATTCCCTCATAGAACAAATATTAATAAATAATCACAATGGCACTGTGTTGTAAATGGTGATTTGATTTCCAGGTTCTCCCAACCAAAGTGTATTTAACTAAGAATGCTTCTAAAAACTAGATTAGGAATCTACTCTTCTATTCATGACTGATAACTCAGATCACTGGAAATACATTTTCTCTGCCACAGGTAAAAAGAGAATCCTCTCTCAGTCTCACAGGTAAAAATTCCAGAAGCAAGCGTCAATGTCCTCTTAATTCCATATCTTGTGTACCACAATACTCATTGTCACTAAAGAATGTTTCTTATCCTGTGAGAGGGAAACTCTTCTCTTACTAGCTGCAAAAGTTAAGAATAACCTGCAATTTTATTGCTAACTCTTATTCTTACATTCCTTTCTAAGAAGTCAGTTTCTGATATGTAAAGGTTAGTTGCATGAGGCTCGTTGCTCTGAAGAAGTAGGAAAGAAAGAGTGTATGATTCTATGAAGCTGGAGAAACTATTATAGAAGAATGACAGAGGAAAGCTGGACATAGTGGTGCACACCTGTAGTTGTAACTACTCGGGAGACTATGGCAGGAGAATCGCTTGAGTTTAGAGTTCAGTTCTAGCCTAGCCAGCTTATCAAGACCATCTCAAAAAAATAACAAACAAAAAATATTTGAGTCATTAGGTAGTAGGATACTGACATGTCCAGCACTTATTAGGAAATATAACATATGAAAAAGAAACACATGTCATTGTAGGGAATAAAAACAGGACAGTGGGAAGGGGGAAAAAAAGAGAATGAAAGAGGAAAAAAAGGTGGGAAGGTGAATAGGAAGGAAGTATAGGGGAGGAAAAAGGGAGGGACAAGTTTCTGGAATACAGTAAGACCCCTCTCCGCCCTCATAAAAAAACCCCTCATGAGGGCGGTGCCTGTGGCTCAAAAGAGTAGGGTGCCGGCCCCATATGCCGGAGGTGGTAGGTTCAAACCCAGCCCCAGCCAAAAACCACAAAAAAAAAAAAAACCCTCATGATTCTTACTATTTTGAGTTATCATTAAGTTGAGAGGCATTCACTATAAAGGCAGGCGGCCTAACAGTGTGGAAAGAACACAGAATTGAAAGAAAAGGCAGAATTGAAAAGGTAGAAGACATTTTACAAATTTTTTTATTTAATCTTCATAACAATCTTGGAGACAGAGGGTATAATCACTATCTTACAGATGAGAAAAGCCGAGTGATGTTCTAAAACCTGCCCCCCAACAAGTGCTGAAGCCAGATTTCAAAACCAAAGTATGCCTATTCATCTTCCTTCCAACACAAACACTAATCTCGCAACCTAGTGTCAATTTTATTACTTATTAGTTGTGTGATCCTGGGTGAATTACTTAAAACTCTACATCTGATTTGTAGCCTCTGCATTAGAAATGACTTTGAATTCTAATGATCTTCAAAACCTACTTGGTGCCTCTAATGTTGCCAAAGATTGTTTTAGTTTTGTGTTTACTATTTTAAACAAAGTTAATTATTTTAATAGCCATGAACTCACCAACCTCAAAAAAAAAAAAAAAAAACAAAGTCATTTTAAGGCGCTATTTCATTTCCCCATGGGTCTGACAAACTCATAGGCAGACAAGAGCTTAAAACCAAACACACACACACAAGATGCTCTATTAATTCCTTAAAATCAGATGAGGAAAGGAAACACAATAAGAAATGAAGGAACTGTGGCCAAAGAAACCACCTTTGTTGGTCTCTAAGTTTAAAAAGTATTCCTAGCTTTCCAGTACCATTTTTAAGCAGTATTTTATTCTATCAGTAAATACTGCATTATTCACATGGGCCCCATTTTTAGATACAATATATTCTCAGAAATTTCAACCTGATACAGTTTCCCAGCTAACAAAATCCTGATAGTCCTGGTCCCTACTTAGGCACTAGTAGAAATGGCTGAAAGAATAGATAAGAATAGTGACAAATGCAAATGCCTATATAAAATGATGTAAAACAAAAGGACTGAATTCTGACAGTAAGTCAACGGGAGCAATTCAGAGCCAATTGACACTTAGAATCCTTAGTGTACAGGGTTCAGGTGGATATATTTTTATCTCTGTGGTGAACTGGTATACTAATAGCCTTCAATAAAACATGCTTCCTGGAATCTATGCCATTGTCTGGTCCCCTCCAGTCCAACTCTGGTGTTGGCCAGATGATTTGCTTTTACCAATGGGATATCAGCAAATGAGGTACATCAGCAAATGAGGTACACCTGTACAAGTCAGTAGGGCTTGACCTCTTGGAACCAACCATGAGACCACATTGAAGGGAGATCCAGCTAATAACCAGCACCAACCATCAGACACTATCTGAGTCAGACCATCCAGCCCCTGTCATTCTCCCAGATAAATGCACATTAGTGACCCCACTTAGCTAAGCTCTGCTCCAACTGACAACCATAGGATCAAAAGCAAATATATGGTTGCTGTGTTAAGCCACTAAATATTGGAGTCATTTGTTACGCAGCAATAGATAACTGATATATCCCTATGCAAACAGACATAAAAGGGTAATCACAGATTTGACTAAAGAGCTAAAGGCCAGAAGAAACTGTAATTCAAACAGTTGGAAAAGACCTTAGCTATTTTAAACCCAGCCTTATTTTATAGATGAACAAATCTAGGATGTGATTTGATAAAGGTCACACAGATAGTTAATGACAGAGTCATGACTGGAATTCAGGTCTCTAACACGCTAGTAAAATGCTATCTCTACATAGTTCTGAACCAAGGGGAAAGAAAAAAAAAGCACCAAAATCTACTAAGGCAGTCACGGATTACTTGGTTGAGCTCTAGATTCCCTTAATTAGAATTAAATATAATTACAGTTGTAACATTTAATTATATTTAATTAGAAAATACACATTAAGAGATAAAGTATTTATGTTTTAATTTCAATATTATTAGAATACTCATTGGAAATGGAAATATATGCTTTCTCTTCTATTTCTTTCTTTTTAAGACACTAAACATTAAGAAAATAAACAGTGGCTCAGAGCCCATAGCTCAGCGGCTAGGGCGCCAGCCACATACACTGGGGCTGGCGGGTTTGAACCCAGACTGATACTGCCAAACAACAGTGACAACTACAACAAGAAAATAGCCAGGTGTTTTGGTAGGTGCCTATAGTACCAGTTACTTGGGAGGCTGAGGTAAGAGAATTGCTTAAGCCCAAGAGTCTGAAGTTGCTGTGAGTTGTGACACCACAGCACTCTATCCAGGGCAACAGCTTGCGACTCTGTCTTAAAAAAAAAAAGAAAAGAAATGAAAATAAATAGCATGTAAAAGATACCTTAAATTTATAATTACCTATTTTTTGTAGCATGGATCCTAGTTCTCAAGTTTTTAATTAATCCATAACCTAGTTTTTGCACTAATTATTCCTGCATATAAAGATGACTAATATAAATCATTATGCCCCAACTGATAACACTTATTACCTCTGGGAAGAGGACTGGGAAAGGGCAGTGGTCAAAAGTAATTCAATATTATCTATTATGCCATAATTAAAAAATGTTTTACAGAAAAAAAACATTTATTACTTATATAATAAAAAATTTAACCCCCCCAAGCTCTTGAAGCTATCCTCGACTAATGCACATTCTCAGATCTTAAGTTTAAAAGATGGTTCTCTCAACTCTAGCTCAACTTAGATTTCTGAAAAATGGTATGTCACTGTTTAATCTACAATTGGGTAACTCACAGTTATAAAATAATTGCGGGAACTCAATTTACAATAGCTCACAATTAAAAAAACTTTTGTTAATGACAAAAGAAAATATTTTTTAAACTACAAAAATGTTAAAAATTTATGAGTAACTAAAAACATCAGGCCATTTTCCAACCTTAAAGGACATGTACTATGTATATTTTAATAATTCTATATGTAAAAGTAAAAATAATTCCTACTAAAAGGAAATAATTTATCCCATAAAAAGAATAAACTTATTTAAGAAAAAAAAGTTCTCATGCTAACAATTATAGCTTTTTGCTACCACTCCATAAAGAACTAAGTTTTACTAAAAATCATTTAAAATTGTCTTTTACTTTAAAAATAAAAAAGTGCCAAATTTGGACATCATAATTATAAACCTGAAATAAAAGCCTTTTTAAGAATTATTATCTGAAGACCATAATATTATATGTAAAAGGACAATAAAAATTACTACCCATTTTCTTGACAAGATATGATGGTCAAAGTTATATACCCTCTCAAGGATTGCTAACAACTACCAATGCCCTCTATCTAATCCTTATCCTACTCTACCTCTCTAGTTGTTGACATTAAAAGATCTCCTTGCCTTCTGTAATATTAATTTTTCACATATCTCTTCCTATCTTCCAGATATGCCTTATCAATCTTTGCTGAAGCTTCCCCCGCCTCTCTGAAACCATCTTTATCAGGTAATTTCATCCATTCCAGTACAAGTTCGAGTATAACAATGCTAATAACTCTCAAATCTACATCTCCAGTTCTTCTCTTTTTCAAGCTTCAGATCTATATTTCCAGCTGTCAACCAAAATGTCCATTAAGATGTTCCCCAAGTAATACATGTTTAACTTGTTTGAAATCAAAGCCAGCCTCTCCCTCTTCTAACCCCTCTTCTCAAAACGGAATGCTCCTACTATGTTCCTTATCTCAATTAATGACAGCCACAGAAACAACAAGACCATTTTTAACTCTCCCTCTTCTCACACTCCTTCTAATCCCTTGGTCCCTAAGTTCTATTTGAAACCCCTGAAGTACATTTCCTCATCTGTATTTCCACTGCCGCTTCCCTATTCACCTCAACTGATAATAGTTTCCTCCTTGTCCCTCATCATGCCTCTAATCTCTCCCTATTTTACATCATCAACTTCCTGTTGCCTACAACAGTGTCATCCAAAGTACAAACTCAATGTATACAGATTACATAAAGTATACTATACAATATAAGTGTATGTAAGCACAAATACACACATATATGTAGTTATATATAGTTATGTGTATTTTCAAAAGGTTCAAACCAGCGTCTATGGGATAAATTCCAAATTCCTTAACTTTTGGAATGTGGAATGGTTTCATGGTTTCATTCATATCAGCTTGGTCCCAAATTATATTCCATATTCCCACCTTCACCTTCTATCACCTTCCTCCTAAGTCATTTAAATACTCAGCAGATATACCATAAACCTAAAATTCACTTTTCCCCCTCTGCTATTGCCAACCCCTAAGTATCTTGAAACTGCTCTTCCTTTTCCTACTCTGGTAGTCTCTGTTAATGCCCTACCAAATAAAATTACCTATTCTCCTTTCAATACTTCAAGTATTTTGCTCATACACCCACCATAGATTCTAATATTAGTATTAGCCTACAAGTTTGCCCCTCTGATAGCATGGAAACAACTTCAGTCTTATTCATTTTAAAAGTCTCATCCTTTCTAAGTCACACAGAAGTGTTGGAAAATGTTAAACTAATTGAAGATGGAGCTTTGGTGTGATCCATAATTAAGGGTTTGCTAGAAACAGTAGAGTCTGTATAAAAGCAAAGGAATAGTCAGAAGAAAAAAGACATCTAAAAAAAATACCATTAAAATATCTATTACTTGACTTTTAAAAAGTTGAACAGTAATCAAGAGAGTCAAAATGACACAGATGAAGATGAGGATTAAAAACTAAGAAAATGCCTTTTGTGAGAGAGAACAAGTATAGGACATTATATAGCTGACAAAAGTTAACATAGCTAACAAATAAGAGTGCTTAAGAATAAAAAGTTAGAACTCCAAACAAAAGATAAATGGGCAAAGGAATGAACAATTCATAGGAGAAAAATGTTAAACTCAATAAACACATGAAAAATTCTTTAAATTTCCTCATAATCAAAAAAAAGACAAGGTAACATTATTTTTCACCTGTCATATTGGCAATTTTTTTTCCGTGATAACATGCAAGAGTGTTGAGGGTGTAGTGAAATGGTTATGCCTATGCCATCCTGGGAGAAATTTAAGTTAGTATAATATTTCTGAGTGCTAACGTAAAAATATATAGGGGAAGTCATAAAAATATTCACACCCTTTGACCCAGTATTTTCACTTCTAGGAATTTATCCTAAGGAAAAAGAGACATGCAAAAATTTATGCAAAATAATATTTGTTCATAGCAATGCCATTTACAATATAAAAAACTGAGAATCATAAATGTTCACCAATAAGGGAGTGATTAAAATAATACATTTTACACAAAGGATATCACATAACAAATATTTTTGAAAATACTAGTTACATGGGGAAAAATCATTAGATGATAAGTGAAAAAGGGGAAAAAATGAATAAATAGTACAATATAGTAACATAAATGCACAAAATAAAGAATGAGAAGAAATACACCAAATTAACTGTAGCATTAACTACTAGTCATTAAGAACATGTAATAGTTTTATAATTAAGAAAAACATACTATTTGAAAGAGTTATTTGATTTGGTTTAAAATGATGGTAGAAAACTTCAAAAAAGGTTTTTCAGAAAAATGCGGAAGCCAGTTACAGATATTTAAAAAGAAGTAAGCAGAAGATGGATATAGAACATTTGTTAAAGAGTTCAATAGTAAAAGCAGAGAAAGATTAGAATTTAGTTAAGAGGATAGAGTCAAATAAAGTTTAATTTTCTAAGCTGTAGGAGACTTGACCACATTTCAAATCATAAAGGAGATGGAGATGATGAAACTCAAGACACTACAGAGGACAATAATGTCAACTAGACTTCTCCCTATTATTAAAATACAAGGGAGTGGCACAAAGACCTGAATGTGCATCTTGGGGCCTATGGAGGTCTACTGGGAACAGGACTTCTAAAAGGCAAATATGTCTGGAAAGCTGTGGTCCAAGGCCATTTTTGCTGGCTATAAGCAGGGTCTCCGGAACCAAAGAGAGCGCACAGCTCTTCTTAAAATTGAAGGTGTTTATGCCCAAGATGAAACTGAATTCTACCTGGGCAAGAGATGTGCTTATGTATACAAAACAAAGAATAACACAATGACTCTGGCAGCAAACCGAACAAAATCAGGGTAATCTGGGGAAAGATAACTTGGGCCCAAGGAAACAGTGGCATGGTTCATGCCAAATTCCAAAGTAACTTTCCTGCTAAGGCCACTGGACACAGAGTTTGTGTGATATTGTGCCCCTCAGGCTTTAAACTGATGAAAAGTAAATTAAAAGTGGATTTGTGCTCTTGTATTTTAAAAAAACAACAAAAAACCCTGAATGTGACAAATATGTGGCAAATCAGCTTTGTTCTAGTCCATGCCCACAGATTGCACCTCAGTATCAGACAATTCTTTAAGAAACATATTAATCATCAATATAGACAATATTGATAGAGAGAAAACTATAACTAAAGTGAATTATTACCTCTATTAAAAAAACCTCAAAAACAGATGTTCTCCAAAGGGTCCATTTTTATACCTTGTATAAAAACATTATTTGAATCACTGAACAAATAACCAACTTTTACTAAGTGTAAGGCACTCTGTGAGACATAGTTTCTGTCCTCATAAATATCACATTTAACTAAAGAATCTAGATATTAAACAAGGAATAAGTGAGCACTATGGAAAGGCAACCACTGGTCGTATGGAAACACACGACACAGTGATCAGGGGATCAGCAAAGGCCTCCTCCCTAAGAAAGTGTTATTTAAACTAAATATTTTTTATGCAAATAAAAAATCAAATTCATGAATGAATACAAAGTCTAGAGAAATGGATTAGAAATACAGGACATATATTATTCTGAAATTTTCAACACTTTACACTTAAAGAAAGAATGAAGATAAATATCAATGTTGTGATTAAAGATAATTATAAATAGTACATACCTATGCGAAGGTCTCTTTGTAAAACATTCTTATCATATACATAGAAAGACAAATACTGGAAAGTTCTTGGAATCTCAAAGTAAAATTCTTCACTGAAGAATGGGCTAAAAAGAAAAGGAGGAAAAGTTCATTACTTCAAATAGTATCAAATAATTTAATAATAACTGACTGATATCACTATTAATAACAATAGTATTATTGCTCAACATCACTTTTAATAAAGTCAATGAAATTATAAACTAAAATGCCACAGAAGAGAACTTTCACAATCTCCAAATTATTCTCAATGATAAGTTTCAGGTATGCTCTATGCAAACTGAGCTAACTTTGAGAAGACTTATGTTGCCAGGATGAGTTCTAAACACAGCTTTTCAGAAGTTCTGTAACACAAGATACAGTAATTGCCTGGGATTATGCTCACCTAAAGTGGACCTAAATGAAAGCTGTCATTCACACCATCACTGTCTTAGAAAAATGTAAAGCTACATTAATCAAAATAATATATAAATATCTAAACTGAGTAGTATCATGGAAATGTTACTTAAAAAATACATTTTAAAAATTAAAATAAACTATTTTTAAAATCAACCTTACTGGGGGCGGGGGGCAGATGCAAAAAAAAATAAATAAAAAGAAAGAAAATTTACTGAAGTATAATTACATGTAATGTAATCCAATTTAAAGTATAGAGGTTGATGACTTTTGATAAATGTATAAATATGTGTAGCCTCTACCTCAATCAAAACAGAAAATTGCTACCTCCCCAGAAAGTTACCCTCTGCAGTTACCCCACCATACCCGCCACAGGCAACAAGTGATCTGGTAACACTATCTTTCTGTCCAAGAATTTCACATACGCCTGGCACAGTGGCTCATGCCTGTAATACCAGCACTTGGGAGGCCAAGGCAGGTAGACTGCCAGAGCTCACAAGTTCAAGGCCAGCGTGAGCCAGAGAAAGACCACCATCTCTAAAAATAGACAGCCATTGTGGCAGGCACCTGTATTCCCAGCTACTTGGGAGGCTGAGACAAGAGAATCGCTCAAGACCAAGAGTTGGAGGTTGCTGTGAGCTATGACGCCATTATACTCTATTGAAGCTGACCAAGTGAGACTCTGTCTAAAAAAAAAAAAGGAAAAATGGAATCATATTATGTACTCTTATATCTAGCTTTCTTCGCTAAGCTTAATGCCTATGAGATTTTTTTCCATACTGGTGTGTATATAGTAGTTCATTTGTTTTAAATGGTGAGTATTTCACTGTAATCCACAATCTATTCTCCCAGTGTTGTCATTTGACTTGTTTCCAGTTTGGTCTATTAAAAATAAAGTTGTTACAAACATTTTTATACACGCCTTTTCTGGCCATATGCTTTGAAATATTTTGGGTAATTAAGAGTAAAATTGTTGAATTAAAGGTGGATGATTAATTTACAAGAAACTGTCAAAATGTTTTCCAAAGTGGTTATACCATTTTACACTCTTACTAGCAGTTTCAGTTGCTCCAAACTTGGTACTGACAGTGCTTTTAATTTTAATTATTCTAGTGAATGTGACGTGTAATCTCTACCCTAATTAAGATATAATTTCCACATTCCCCCTGTTCTGGTGACCCTATGCAATCACTCCCCATTATACTGGAAATCAATGATTTGATTTATATCATGGCAGATTATGTTCTAGAAACTGTAGTGACAAAATTTTTTTTTATTTTGTTGTGTGTGTGTCCCCTAGACAAAGTCTCACTCTGCTGCTAGGACTAGAATAGAGGGGCATCATCACAGCTCACTGTAATCTCAAATTGCCTCAGCCTCCTGAGTAGATAATTTTTCTAATTTTTGTAGAGATGGGGTCTCACTATGTTGCCTGGGATGCTCTTGAACTCCTGACCTCAAGGAATCCTACTGCCTCTGCCTCCGAAAGTGCTAGTAGTACAGCTGTGAGCCACCACACCCAGACCAGAAATGGTTTTAAACTGCATTTCCCTGATACTAATGATATGGAATATCTTTTCATGTGCTTTTTGGCCATTCAGATTTCATCTTTTGTGAAATATCTATTCAAGTCTTCTCTCCATATTTTAAATGGATGTCTGTCTTCTTACTAAGTTATTAGGGGTTTTTTTTGTTGTTGTTATTATGTTTTAAAATAAATTCTGGGCTCGGCGCCTGTGGCTCAGTGGGCTAAGGCACCAGCCACGTATACCTGAGCAGGCAGGTTCAAATCCAGCCCAGGCCCGCCAAACAACAATGACGGCTGCAACCAAAAAATGGCCGGGCGTTGTGGCAGGCGCCTGTAGTCTCAGCTACTTGGGAAGCAGAGGCAAGAGACTCGCTTGAGCCCAGGAATTGGAGGTTGCTGTGAGCTGTGATGCCATGGCACTCTACCCAGGGTGACAGCTTGAGGCTCTGTCTCAAAAAAA
>CAUYRH010106132.1:0-14475 GCA_963574655.1 Perodicticus potto | reverse complement strand
TCCAAAATATCTTAACACGTTATCAATATAAAATGTACTGCTGTGATAGTTTACTTTTTTTGGTACTCTTTGAAATCCAGTGTGTATTTCAGTTAAAGCACATCTCAATTTGGAATAGAAACAGTTAAGGTATTCCATAGCTGGGGCGGCGCCTGTGGCTCATCGAGTAGGGCGGTGGCCCCATATACCGAAGGTGGTGGGTTCAAACCCAGCCTCAGCCGAACTGCAAAACAGAAAAATAGCCGGGTGTTGTAGCGGGCGCCTGTAGTCCCAGCTACTTGGGAGGCTGAGGCAAGAGAATTGCCTAAGCCCAGGAGTTGGAGGTTGCTGTGAGCTGTGTGACGCCACGACACTCTACCAAGGGTGATAAAGTGAGACTCTGTCTCTACAAAAAAATAAATAAATAAAATCAGAGCAATGAGCTCCATGATACATTTTGGAGCCCTTGGAAAACTTCATTGTATACTCCTGAAAGAATAAGAATAAAAAAGGCAACAGTATCATTATATTATCATAAAAATAGTTGAAAAATTATAGATCCCCTGGCTCAGTGCCTGTAGCTCAAGCAGCTAAGGCGCCAGCCACATACACCAGAGCTGGTGGGTTCGAATCCAGCCTAGGCCTGCCAAACAACGACTACAACCAAAAAATAGCCGGGCGTTGTGGTGGGCGCCTGTAGTCCCAGCTACTTGGGAGGCTGAGGCAAGAGAACCACTTAAGCCCAAGAGGTTGAAGTTGCTGTGAGCTGTGATGCCACCGCACTCTACCGAGGGTGACATACTGAGACTGTCTCAAAAAAAAAAGAAAGATATTAAAATCTTATTATTTAGAAATAAGGAAGTAGGCACAGCACCTGTGGCTCAAGTGGCTAAAGGCACCAGCCACATACACCTGAGCTGGCAGGTTCGAATCCAGCCTGGGCCCACCAAACAATGATGGTTGCAACTAAAAAATAGCCGGGCATTGTGGCAGGCACCTGTCCTCCCAGCTACTTGGAAGGCAGAGGCAGGAGACTCTCTTGAACCCAGGAGTTGGAGGTTGCTGTGAGCTGTGATGTCACAGCACTCTACCCAGGGTGATAGCTTGAGGCTCTGTCTCAAAAAAAAAAAAAAAAGAAAAGAAAAGAAATAAAGGAAGTAAAAACCAGAGAAATAGCTAAAAGTTGAAAGTGAAGTGGGGCAAAGCAGGAAGACCCAAGGGAGTTGAGGCTACACAAGCGAAGGGGATGGAGGATTAAAGCAGGGGGAGTGGCGAAGGGTACAGGCAGAAGGGCATGAAGTAGAATATTTGAGGTAGAAATGACACGACCCCGTGACAGGAGGAATGAGAAGAGGGAAAGAGAAGTCTACAACGAAGGTTTCTCATTTGAACAACTGAGTATTCCCTGAGAAAGAACAGAAGGAAGCACAGGCTTGTGGTTGATGGCAGCAGCTTAAGCTATGCGTAAGTCTGAATGAGGCAGACATCCAAGTAGCCATGCTAGATGCATGAGTTCAGGAAAGTTCTGGGCTGAAATGAGATGAGGGATGGGAGGTTAGGTATATCTGCCAAGTCCCAAGGAAAGCTAAGGTGAATGTCCGCTGGAGCCCCTCTACTTTCTGGATCCTGGGTAAACTTGACTGCCAGGTGAGAGCTGAAGTCTGACTGTCCATTCTAGGTGTGATCTATTCCCAAGTCTTAACTGTCCATTGCCACAGCCCCCTAGTCCTTGCCCTTCGTTTCTCTGGAAGTCCCCACAATTAGTGTCTTCCACAAGGCCCATGCCATTGTTCCTATCTCTTCTGTACTTCTGATTCACTTGGCCTGCTCTCCTTCCCTGTCCACTCTTGTACACCGCTTCTTGCTCCTCAGTTCAATCCAGCCACAGCAGTCCATTGGGATACACACCCAGCTGGCATTGATCCATTCTCCACCCCTCCTATCTCTTGAGAAGTCTCTCCTGCTGGCATCTGGAACTGTGTTATTTGATGTCTTGGAATCCTTGTCTCTTAGGTTAATTGCACAAAACCATTGGTCAAGCTTACCATATGATGGAATTAACAAAAAGGAGAAATCAAGGTGAGGGCTTAAGGGTAACAGTACTATAGAGGAAACCAGAAATGTCAGATTCTTGTTCTACCACACATCCTGATTCCTCAAGGGATATCTTCCCGAAGAGCTATGAGTAAGAAAACACTACCCTAATGAGAAATGAATGCCACTTTATTAATAACTGAGGCAGAATTCAACAATCTACAAGGCAAAGATCTAATAAAAAGTTAAACCACGGTTCTCAGAAGGGTAGAAACACTAGAGAAGTGGTCACACTTTGGCATGGTAGCTGTCAAGTTCTATCTTCTTGGACCACAGAAAAGTAGGCTAAGGGCAGAACGCACCTAGTGTGCAACAGGGGGAGCAAGGCAGAGTGCCCAGGGAGGCTCAGAGAGTGGCTGCCTCATTCCAGTTCCTGGTGTCAGGCCCTCTGAAGACCTCGACATACTCTCAGATGCCAAAACACATTTTTTTTTTTTTTTGAGACAAAGTCTCAAGCCGTTGCCCTGGGTAGACTACCGTGGCATCATAGTTCACAGCAACCTCCAACTCCTGGGCTCAAGTGATCCTCTTGCCTCCATTTTTCCACTTTTACTATAGACAGGGTCTTGCTCTTGCTCAAGCTGGTCTCGAACTCATGAGCTCAAGCAATCCACCCACGTTGGCTTCCCAGAATGCTAGGATTACAGGTGTGAGCCACCATGCCCGGCCCCAAAACACATTTTTGATTTAAGCAATTTAAGTGTACTTGTGTGGATTTTTTGCTTACGCCCAAAAGACACCAGTGAGGAGACAGGTGCATTACCAATGATCTAGTGAGGAGACGGGGTGCACCACTGATCATCCAGTAAGGAGACAGGTGTACCACCCATCATCTAGTGAGGAACAGGTGCATTACCAATAATCTAGTAGGAAGACAGGTGCACTACCAATCATCCAGAGAGGAGACGGGTGCACCACTGATCATCCAGAGAGGAGACAGGTGCACCACCAAGTGAGAAGACGGATGCACCAGCGATCATCCAATGAGATGGGTGTGCCACTGATCATCCAATGAGGAGATGGGTGTGCCACTGATCATCCAGTGAGATGGGTGTGCCACCCAATCATCCAGTGAGAAGATGGGTGTGCCACCCGATCATCCAGTGCAGAGATGGGTGCGCCTCCAATCACCCAGTGAGGAGATGGGTGCATCACCAATCATGTCCACCTGACTTTGCATCCTCAGCAGTTAGAATAGCATCAGCTATAGCTGACACATAACGCATGCCTCCAAAGTCGTGAGGGGTATATGGATTAGTCCTAAAGAACAGATTGTAGACCAGCTCATTGAAGTGGGGTTGTGGAGAAAGAACAGGTCCAATCTACTACATTCAGGAGTTAATAATCTTAATTAATAACATACTTACCCAGTACCCAGCAGTACTCAGAGGGCTACTGTAAATCTCAAACCAAATATGGAGATTTGCTGATCTCATCGTAAAGGAACCACTAAAGCTGTGCCTAATAGTGACATGAAAGAAATACTAAGATACATTAACTATTTCAAAAAAACCAAGCTTAGGAAAGCCATATGTGAAATTTCGTTTTATCATTTCTCTCATGTAAATATAAAGGAACATTTTTTTTTTGCAAAGACAGTTTCACTTTATTGCCCACAGCTCACAGCAACCTCCAACTCCTGGGCTTAAGCCTTGCCTCAGCCTCCCGTATAGCTGGGACTACAGGGGCCCACCACAACGCCCGGCTATTTTTTTTTTTTTTTTTTTTTTTTTTTTTTGCAGTTTAGCTGGGGCCGGGTTTGAACCCACCACCCTAATTGTATGGGGCCAGCACCCTACTCACTGAGCCACAGGCACTGCCCAAAGGAACATTTCTTGAATATGCAAGTTAGTTTCCTTCAAGGAAATATTTATTACATATTACTAGTGATTATATTTTACAATAAAATCAAATTAGATGCATTTACTTTTCACAAACATAAGATGGAAATCAAGGCATCTATTGAATTTAAATGCTGAATGAAGGTAGTGTTTTTCAGAATCCAAGCAGTCAATCATGATTCTGGACCTGAGCCACCAGTCCATGATTTCAAATAGTTGAGGATCCTTTCAGTAACTGGAACAAAATCTTCTCTATATGTGACAATGGTTTCCACATAAAAGTCTGGTAGGGGCTCTATTAGTTCATGTGTTGAATCATTCTTTTGATTTTCTTCATTACCTTAAAAACAAACAAAAAGCACCTGAATTATTAAAAAAGATAGCAGTTTTGGAAAGAAAGTAAGAATTACCCTTCTACCCTAAATCAGGAATCTCCATCAGATTCCTTTCACCATTTCTTTCTTTAGAAAAGACAGATAAAAACAAAACAAAACAAAAACACACAACCCCTGCAGCCATTAAAATATTTTTAAATGCTTAATGTTGGGCGTGTACTTTCAGGCGCCTGATAAACTTCATTGCCAAATGTAATCTTCGGCAGCTTTATTTAAATATACTTAACAGGGTGGGGCCTGTAGCTCAAAGGAGTAGGGCGCTGGCCCCATATGCCGGAGGTGGCGGGTTCTAACCAGCCCAGGCCAAAAACCACAAAAAAAAAAAAAAAAAAAAAAGAAAGAAAGAAAAGAAATATACTTAACATACTAAACAATTAAAATATACAATGCAAGGGTTTTTTAGTATATTCAGATTTGTGCAACCAGCACTATAATCAATTTCAGAGTATTTCATCCATTAAAAGAAACCCCTATCTGCCTCTAGAGCAGGGGTCCTCAAACTACAGCCCGCGGGCCACATGTGTTGGTGTGAATTGTATTTGTTCCCCTTTTGTTTTTTACTTCAAAATAAGATATGTGCAGTGTGCATAGGAATTTGTTCATTGTTTGTTTGTTTTTTTTAAACTAAGGTCCGGCCCTCCAACGGTCTGAGGGGCAGAGAATTGGCCCCCTGTTTAAAAAGTTTGAGGACGCCTGCTCTAGAGATTGTGAAGGTTATTTTCCTATCCAATAACTGGGAGGATTTTAAAAGTCCTAGGCTGCTCCAAGTCCTGAAATCGTTTGTTCACCATGGGTAAGGACAGCTAATGGTACAGAAGCAACGACTTCAAACCACGACCAGGGTCTGGGAAATTGTATCTTGAGCTCTGCACTGATTCTTCCCCTCTGAGTATGGGGACGGCCCTATTCAATATTAAGATTCAGGTAACAGTACTTAAAAGGTACTTGTGGCGTCCAGTTCTTTGAGGATTCCATTATCACAAGCAGCTCTAAGGAACGTTTCAACTAGTTCTGCGCATAAAGCTGGGGTTTAAAGCAAAGGAACACAGCGTCCCGGGGCCCCGCGGACATTCCCCCGCGAAGGCGGCCTGTCCGGGGGCAGGTCCCGCCAGAGACGTCTACCTGGCGGCTTCTGCTTCCTCCTGCTTAGAACAAATGCCGAGCTCAACAGCGTCCAGCTGCCGAGCGCGTAGACCACCGACATTCGCCGGTACCAGGCCGTGGCCCGGCCGGGATGCATGGCTCCACCGGCGGCCCGGGGCGTGGGCGGGCCTTCCGGAGTGCGGCGGCCGCCGCCACCAATGAGGAGCGGCCTCCCGCGGCCGCTTCCGGCTCTGGCCTCGGTGCATCCTGGGTGTGCAGTCCCGACAGTCGCGCGCGGGCTCCGACTGCCCGGCGTGCGTGGAGCAGCCGGCGGCGCTCGGGTGAGTTGCCGGGGACCGAATGCCAGTGTCTCTGGACAGAGTGCTTGCTCTCGTGTCTCCGTGTGGTGTTGGAGAAGGTCGGTTGCACTTCCTCTTCCAGCCCTCGGGTCTGCCCCCTCCCGTCTTCCTTCCTGGAACTCAGCCTGGGGAACTCCGGGTTGCAGCGCGTCCCTCCCCGGCGCCCCGGCCCCTTCCAACCCGGGGCCTTCCTAACTGCCGCGTCCCCCTTATTTCCATGATTGCCGTTTATCCTTAATCATACAATCTCCTTCAACTCGGGCCGCCTGCAGCTTTTATTGATACATTTCTTCAAAGCACAGTAGCCTCCATCGACTGAAGAACAAGAGCAGGGGTGATGTGCTCGGCATAGAATAGGCTCAGTAAACTGTCCTTAACTACTTTTCAACCATACCCAGTCTCGGTTTCTAAAGTGTTTGACGCCACTGACCCCACTTGCTCTTTTCATAGCCCGAAAAATTTCGTTTTCTCTGGTATCCTTCAGGGCTCTTTTTACATCTCCAACCCTTTCAAGTGTGATGGTCTGCCCTACATAAATCTACACCTACAAAAATCGACTCTAAAAGGATCACTGGCTCAAATGTAAAAACTAAAACTATAGGTATAAACCTGGAAGAAAACAGGAAAAATCTTTGCCACGTTGGGATAAGCAGAAATTTCTTAGAATACAAAACTGCATAAATTGGACTTTTCCAAAATTACAACTTTTGCCCTTTGAAGGTCACAGTTGAGAAAATGCAAAGTCACAAAATATATTTATCTGACAAAGGACTCACAACTCAGTCTTAAAAATTGACAACCCAACTGAAAAACAAGCAACACATTTGAATAGAACAAAAGAAAATATATGTAGTTCAAACCAACAAGCACAAGAGCATCTCATTAGTCACCAGAGATTTGCAAATTAATAAAAGCACCGTACAGGCTAGGCAGGTTGGCTCACACATGTAATTCTAGCACTCTGGGAAACCAAGGTGGGAGTATTGCCAGGTCAGGAATTCAAGAACAGCCTGAGCAAGAGCAAGACTTATCTCTACTAAAAATAGAAAAACTAGCCAGAAACCTGGTGTTGTGGCATGGGCCTGTAGTCCCAGCTACTGAGAAGGCTGAGGCAGGAGGACTGCTTGAGTCCAGGAGTTTGAGGTAGCAGTGAGCTAAGCTAACACCACTTCATTCTACCAGGGGCAACAGAGATTCTGTCAAAACAAACTCCCATTGCACAAAGAGACACCATTCCACACCTACTAGAATGGCTAGAACTAGATTGAGAATACCAAGAGTTTCAAAGATTTGGAGCAACTCGAAGTCTTACTGGTTATAAAATGTTACAACTACTTTGCAAAACTCAGTATTTAAAAAGTTGAACCTATGTCTCCCTATAACCCAGACATTCCATTTCTACTTATTTATCCAAGGGAGATGAAAACCTGTGTCCACACAAGACATGTACATGTATGTTCACAGAGTTTTATTTTTATAATAGAAAAAAAATAGGGCTGGGTGCAGTGGTCACGCCTATAATCCTAACACTGGGAGGCTGAGACCAGTGGATTGATTAAAGCTCAGGAGTTCAAGATCAACCTGAGCAAGAGCGAGACCCCATCTCTACAAAAGAAAAAAAATGTTCTGTATGTTGATGGTTTCACAGGTGTACACATCTGCCAAGATTCATTGAATTGTGTATTTTTTTTTTTTTTGGTAGAGACAAGTCTCACTTTATCACCCTTGGTAGAGTGCCAGGGCGTCTCAGCTCACAGCAACCTCCAACTCTTGGGCTTAGGCCATTCTCTTGCCTCAGCCTCCAGAGTAGCTGGGACCACAGGTGCCCACCACAATGCCTGGCTATGAATTGTGTATTTGAAGTGGATGCAATTTCCTGTATGTAAACTATACCTCAATAAAATGTTATAAACAGGAAAAAATGGTATTCTAAGTTTCTCACCTTTCTTCCCTTATTAACTTTACTCATCTACTTCACATGTTAATAACTCTCAAGTCTACTCCAGGTTCTCTTTTGAGGCCAAATCCACATTTACTGCTGACCTGCTGGACATTTTCAGCTGTGTACATGTATCTCATAAGCTCTCTAAGTTTAAAAAATGTCCATAAATGAACTTATCAATGCCAACCCCAACAGGAAGCAGACTTTCCCTTTCTCTTCCCTAATTCAGTGAATGATTGCGAAATCATGCAAGCTGGAAACCTGAACTCATCCTCATCTGACTCACATCTGTCACCTCTGTCTAAACACCATTTTCCTATTCAGGCTCATTTCTCACCTTGGTTACAGCCTCCTCCCATCCTTCTTGTCACTCTTATAGAGAATTTTTCAAACCTTAACTATTTCACCCCCTGCTAAAGAAAGTCAGAGACTTGCCTTCCACATGGGAGTGCGGCAGAGTCCTCATTAGGCAAACCAGGCTCAGTGGCCCCCTCTTGGGATGGCTGTTTTCCATAAACCACTACCCCTACCTTAAGTTCTGTGGAAACAGCTCAGGTACCTAGAGAAGGGAGCTGCACTTCCATGCACTTCAGCATCAGGTCACACAGTGGTCTCCATGAGCAACTCAGTTCATTGTCGGAGGGAACACCAGAGCAAGCTGGGTCTATCATATTCCAGAAAGTCCCAAGAGTAACTTTTGGCCTTAACAGCTTTATGTACTTCTATATCATGTTATAAAAATTATATCTCCCAATTAAAAATATTCTTGGAAAAGAATAATTTCCTCAAAGCCTAATTTCCTCACAAAAAGGTACAGAAAATAAATGCTCTTGGAATTTAAAATGTAACTGTTAAGTGCCTTAAGATAGAAAACCCAGGCTCAGCACCCATGGCACAGTGGTTATGGCTGTGGGTTTGAACCTGGCCTGGGCCAACAAAACAATGACAACTGCAACAAAAAATAGCTGGGCATTGGGGCGGATGCCTGTAGTCCCAGCTACTTGGGAGGCTGAGGCGAGAATCGCTTAAGCCCAAGAGTTTGAAGTTGCTATGAGCTGTGACGCAACCGCACTCAAGGGCAGCGTAGTGAGACTGTCTCAAAAAAAAAAGACAGGAAACCAGAATTCAGGGCAGAGAGACAAAAATAAATATAATGATTTGCATTTGAATACAATTTCAAATGACAGAACATCAGAATCAATCTAGGCAGTCCAATGTCCAATTAATATTTTTTACCTTCACTTTTCTACATAGCACTCATTACCTTCTAATACATCATTTACTTTTCTGTCATTGTTAATCTCCTCTAACTAAAACTTAAGCTCCATAAAGGCAGGAATTTTTGTTTTATTGGCACTACTTCCAGTGCCTCATTCTATGAACATATGGGGATTGAGAGATAATTGGCTAAAATTGAACACATTAACAACAGAAAATCTTGTTAAGAAAAAATTAAAAGCAGTCACTGGCTGGGGATGGTGGCTCACACCTGTAATCTCAGCGGTTTGGGAGGCAAAGGTGAGAAGATCGCTTGTGGCCAGGAGTTTAAGACCAATCTAGGCAACAAAGTAAGACCTGGTCTGTATGAAATATTTAAAAATTAGGCAGGCATGATGGCTGTGCCTGTAGTCCCAGCTACTTAGGAGGCTGAGGCAGGAGAATGACTTAGCCCAGAAGTTCAAGGTTGCAGTGAGTGATGATAGCACCAGTGCACTCTAGCCTGGGCAATTGAGTGAGAACCTGCTTCATAACAAGACAAAAATCCCAAACACCTTATCCTAAAGAACTTGTAACAACTTAATCTTTAGACCCTAAACCTAGATCAACTCTTGAAAGCTAAGTTTTTTTCTTATTTTTAAATTTTTTGAGAGACAGTCTTACTCTGTCGCCCTCAATAAAGTGCCGTAGAGCCACAGCTCACAACAACCTCCAGCTGTTGGGCTTAGGCGATTCTCTTTTCTCAGCCTCCTGAGTAGCTGAGCTATATTTTTGTTGCAGTTAGGCCAGGGCCAGGTTCGAATCCGCCACCCTCAGTATAAGGGGCTGGCGCCCTACTCCCTGAGCCACAGGCACCTCTCAAAATTTTTTTTTTGAGACAGCCTCAGGCTATTGGCCTGGGAACAGTGCTGTGGCATCACAACTCACAGCAACGTCCAACTCTTAGGCTTAATCAATTCTCTTGCCTCAGCCTCCCAAGTAGTGGGGACTACAGGCACCCACCACAACACCTGGCTGTTTTTTGGTTGTAGTTGTCATTGTTTGGCAGGCCTGGGCCAGATTCAAACCCGCCAGCTCTGGTGTATGTGGCTGGTGCCTTAGCTGCTTGAGCTACAGGCGCCACCCAATAATTCTTTTTTTTTTTTTTTTTTTTTTTGAGACAGAGTCTCACTTTGTTGCCCTCAGTACAGTGCCATGGTGTCACAGCTCACAGCAACCTCATACTTTTGGGCTCAAGTGGTTCTCTTGCCTGAGCCTCCCAAGTAGCTGGGACTACAGGCAAACGCTACAACACCCAGCTATTTTTTCTTTTTAATCTCCTTCACCTTTTTGCAGCTTTTGGCCAAGGCTGAGTTTGAACCCACTACCTCTGGTATGTGGGGCCGGCGCCCTACTCCTTAGCCGCGCCCCCGGCTATTTTTTTGTTGCAGTTGTCACTGTTGTTTCGCAGGCCCTGGCCGGGTTTGAACCCACCAGCCTTAATGTATGTGGTTTGTGTCCTACCCACTGAGCTACAGGCACCGCCCCCAGAGTTAACTTTCACTTAAGAGATAGGGTCTAGCTCTGTCAGAATGCAATGGCATGATCATAGCTAACTTCAGCCTTGTACTTGTGGGGCCAAGCAATCCTTATGCCTCAGCCTTGAGAGTAGCTGGGACTACAGGTACATACCACGCTCAGTTCTTTATTTATTTTTTTAAGATGGGGGTCTCACTGTATTGTCCAGGTTGATTTCAAACTCCTGCCTTGGCCTCCCAAAGTGCTGGGGCTACACTACTGAGTCTGGCCAAGGTGCTTGTTTTGATCATGCAAATGTATTAGTTTTACTTGATGCCCAAGATAAAGGTGTCCTTGCTCTGAAGGAGCTACCTCTGCCCTCAGCCACTCTTCATGTCTACCTGGGCCAAATGCTTATGTGAAATGTGGGTTAGGGACAGTGCTCATCTGAACCACCTTGCCTCAATAAAGTTTCGTACTTTTTGTACTTTTTGTTGGTCGGTTAACAGTTAGTACGCAAGGGTTCAGTTCAGGAAATATGTCTTGAGGGAGCCACTTAAAACACACACATTCAGGGACCTCAGGAAATCAAATTTGTATTAGCATCATTTTAGCCAGTATTTTCCTCAATCAGGTTTATTTCCTTTATGTTCACTTAAGCTACCAAAATACATTACTTCTGATTTCATTTAGACTCTAAAAATTAGGATACAAAAAGCACATAAACATCTACAAGTACCAAAACATTTATGACCTTATAATTCTATGGTGTAAGAAAAGGGACACAGATAAGAAATACAAATAAGTTATAATCTACAGTTACATACAAAATTGCCTTTGATTATTTATTAAAATCTGCTAGAAAAGTAAAAGGAATGTTACTAAGTCTCTATCAACAATTGTGAACACAGCCTTCTCTTCCGTCTCCTGGGCACATGCTCAGGTTAACAGGCACTGGAGACAGCCAGCTTCTTCAAGTGATCCATGAACACCTGCAGGCTCACGTCGTCAGTCAGGATGGGCGCTCCAGTCTCCTGACATTGAATGAGAGCAGCGTGTTAGCGGGTTAGAGCTGGTGAGCTGTTAAAAGACCTTGTGCCTCAGAACATTCACAGGAGTTGCCTTCTCTGCTAGTATTTCCCATCACCCCATCCCCTACCTAGTTAATCACCTTTTTCAAACGGAAGCCTAATTTCCTCACAAAACTTATCCTGCTCCACAGAGATGCCTGCTACAGACCCAGTTTTGAGTATATGCTCTTCTACTTCACCAGTCGGCACTGTTCTGATGGCTCAGCAGGAGCTCCCTCAGACAGCACACCCTGCCCTTCTTCTCCACTCTACAGGCACCTAGCCCAGGCCCTGGGTTTTTTATCTCACGGCACACTTAAAACCTCTGTAGCACACTTAAATTATGTTGATCAAAAAAAGAGGAATATACTCATATGCTTTGAACTTCTTCAAAAAATATTTCATTAATGATCTTTAAAATTTTTTGTGGTACACCTAAGATCCTCTCACAGCACACTGGTGTGCCATGGCACACTGGTTGAAAATTGCTAACCTTGGCTCAGCACCCGTAGCTCAGCAGTTAGGACACCAGCCACATACACCAAGGCAGGCAGGTTTGAACCCAGCCTGGGTCTGCTAAACAGCAATGACAACTGCAACATAAAAATAGCCAGGCATTGTGGCAGGTGCCTGTAGTCCCAGCTGCTTGGAAGGCTAAGGCAAGAGAATTGCTTGAGCCCAAGAGTTAGAGGTTGCTGTAAGCTGTGATGCCACAGTACTCTACTGAGGGAGACATACTGAGACTCTGTCAAAAAAAATTGATTAAAATATCTCAGATTGTATGTGAAACCCGCACATTGTACCCCATGATTGAATTATTGTACACAGCCATGATTCAATAAAAAAAAAAAAATCGCTGACATAGCCCTTGCTCTTAATTGCTTATAACAGAAGCTGAATATTGGTGTATTCACAAACAAGTAAATGAGTTAATTAGTATCTCCACTTAACAGATGGGTATCTGTGATATCAGAAAACATTTATGGGCCAGGCATGGTAGCTCACATTTGTAACCCCAGCACTCTGGGAGGCCAAGGTGGGTGGACTGCTTTAGCTCAAGAGTTTGAGACCAGCCTGAGCAAGATCAAGACCCTGTCTCTATTAAAAATACAAAAAGAAGCCAGGCATCACAGAGTGCCTGTAGTCCCAGCTACTTGGGAGGCTGAGGCAAGATCACTTAAGTCAAGGAGCTTGAGGTTGCTGTGAGCTCTGATACCACAGCACTTTATTCAGGGAGAAAAAGTGAGACTGTCGTTAAAAAAAAAAAGAAAATATTTATGATTAATGATATCTGAAAAGTGAATAGAAACCTCAGTTTATAGTAAGACCCCAAATTAGTAAAGAAATAAAATAATAAATATATATGTGATATACTTTATATTACCTAGAAAAAAGCCAGAAGTAATTAGTAGTTATTTATAGTGATTTAAATAGTAGTTACGAATAATTTTTAATTTTTTTTTTTTTTTTGAGACAGAGCCTCAAGCTATCACCCTGGATAAAGTACTGTGACATCACAGCTCACAGTAACCTCCAACTCCTGGGCTTAAGCGAGTCTCCTGCCTCCGCCTCCCAAGTAGCTGGGACTGCAGGTGCCCGCCACAACGCCCGGCCATTTTTTTGGTTGCAGCTGTCGTTGTTTGGCAGGCCCGGGTTGGATTCGAACCCTCCAGCTCAGGTGTATGTGGCTGGCGCCTTAGCCCAATGAGGCACAGGCGCCGAGCTTTTAATTTTTTTTTTAACATATTCAATTTTTTTTTTTTTAAAGACAAGAGTCTCACTTTATCACCCTCGGTAGAGTACCGTGGCGTCACAGCTCACAGCAACTTCCAACTCCTGGGCTTAGGCAATTCTCTTGCCTCAGCCTACCAAGTAGCTGGGACTATATAGGCGCCCACCACAACGCCCGGCTATTTTTTTTGTTGCAATTTGGCCTGAGCCAGGTTTCACCCCGCCACCCTCAGTATATGGGGCCAGCGCCCTACCCACTGAGCCACAAGCTCAGATAAATAGAAAATTATTTTTCTATTTTTAAAGACAGGGTCTTTACACCATCACCCCAGTACAATAAGGCCTCCTGCACAACAGAGCCAGTGGAGGCCACCTGGAGAGCTACACTGCACTCAGGTGTCAACAGAGGCCAGTTGAATATCTGGATTATTATCTCCACCTGGCTGTACTTAACGCACAGACTCTTCCTGGTCAGAGTAGTGTAACACAAAGCTAGCTAAAACAGCAGGCTTAAACAAGATCCAAGGTCTCATACAAATACTAAAATGTCTAGGTTTCAATCAAAAAACACTTGTCATATCAAGATCAAGATTTCACATTGAATTAAAAAGAAGCAACCAATAGGTGTTTACACTGAGTTGACAACATGCCAGATAGAATTACCTGACAAAGACTTTATTTTTTTTTTTCTTTTTGAGACAGAGCCTCAAGCTGTCATCCTGGGTAGAATGCTGTGGCATCACAGCTCACAGCAACCTCCATCACCTGGACTTAAGTGAGTCTCCTGCCTCCGCCTCCCAAGTAGCTGGGACTACAGGCGCCCGCCACAACGCCCGGCCATTTTTTGGTTGCGGCCGTCGTTGTTTGGCAGGCCCGGGCTGGATTTGAACCTGCCAGCTCAGGTGTATGTGGCTGATGCCTTAGCTGCTTGAGCCACAGGTGCCGAGCCCTGACAAAGACTTCAAAACAGGCATGACAACATGCTTCAATGAGCAATTATGAACACATTTGAAACACAAGACAAAGAGAAAGCCTCAGGAAAAAAATATAAAGACATGGAGAACCAGATGGAAATTTTGGAGCTGAAAAATACAGTAACAATTTTTTTATTTGTTTATTTCCTCAGTAGACAGGTTCAACGCAGAAAGGGAATAGAGATGAGTAAACCGAACAAATGGGAAGATAACTACTGAAAACTACTCAACCGGATGAAGGAAAGGAAACACCCACTAAAACAATGAATGAGGCCTCAAGAACCTCCACCAC